>OFHS01003772.1:0-15834 GCA_900245855.1 Calvadosia cruxmelitensis | reverse complement strand
ATGTCAAGTAAACTCAATGAAGCCGCACGGGTGCTTCTCTCGTAATTTTTGTTAAAACTATCAATAAGGTAGGATATAGAGTGTCAGTGTTAACAGTTTAACATACACTCTCCAACAAACAGGTCATCAACCATTAATANTCAGGTAAACTATCAATAAGGTAGGATGTCAAGTAAACTCAATGAAGCCGCACGGGTGCTTCTCTCGTAATTTTTGTTAAAACTATCAATAAGGTAGGATGTCAGGTAAACTATCAATAAGGTAGGATATAGAGTGTCAGTGTTAACATACACTCTCCAACAAACAGGTCATCAACCATTAATAGATATTACAACTGAAAAGTTGCAACATTTCACTTTTTTGTACCAGTTAGGCGCAACACCCAAAAGTGCCTTGTTTACTTCTTGGTCTGCATACTACATAGCCTGATTCAAGCATTGCACATATCGTCAGTAAGCCCAAGGAATGCGTTCGAACTTTATGCTTTACTTTCAAGGTCATAAAAAAATTAAAATTATTCAACCTTTGTTCCGTGTGTAATGTTCACAGTTTATATAAAAAAATTCAGATTTGTTTCATCGTTTTTAATAGCTGCTATGTTTTGCTAAATAGCAAATCTACTCGTCAGTAAACTGCTCCTATTGTTAGCTTAATGTTTGTTACGTTCAAAGCAAAAATCTGGAATTTATTCCATCCTTGAATTGCTCATTGCTGTCCAAATGATTTCACGATTTGTCTTGTACGTTGATTCATAATAAGTACTTTTGAGTGTACTCTGTTTGGTCTAACAGGAAACCACGACGCGTAGGAGGCTACTGCACGTCAATGGCTTCAATCATCATAAATGTTTCCATGACAACCATTGTTGTGCTCGCATTCCAATACGACTCCATTATCCTATTGTCTCCATAAAATTGACAACACATTTGGGGCGGGAATGATAGCTCTTGATTTGAAAAGCTTTTTATTATGTTCCTTATTGGGTTTAGAAAATAATAATCTTCAAGGAATCATTGTCTGCATAGAAATTGATGCTATGGGAGGTTTCTTCCTTCTTTTGATCCATCAGCTGGAGCAACAAAAGCGGCGCAGAGCAAATTGAAGTCAAAAGCACGCACTGCTTTCTTGGATTTGTTTTCACATAGAGTGAAAGACAGAAAGCACTGATTAGTGAAAGGTTGAGGTGTCGATGATGGCGTCACAGCATGGCATAACCAGAAAACGTTTCGCACAGTGCATGTTGTTATTGACTGGGATGTCTTTTATCTTTGCAATTGATATCTCCGTATGGCGACGACAGGAAGGCGATTGGTTTGATGGAGTGACTAAAGCAGAATGTGAAAGTCAACTTCGAGGAACATTCTTGGATGGTCCAAAAAGATGCTTCTGTTCGGAAGGTAAAACCTATGGCTCGATAGAACAAGGAGCTTCGTTACATTGTCAAAATTTTTCAGGTAAGAACTTCAACATGCTGGCTAATTTTGTTTCATTGCGTCATTGCTTTGGTATTGCAAGTCAATATCCTCGAACTGGAGTATGAAGCCTCTCTTTCGTCTCCATGTGATAACAGGTGACATTTTGGCAGGGTTGTGACAGTTACTTTTTAAAAGTAGCTAGTTTCAGTTACAGTTACATTGTATAGAAAGTAACTAGTTACTTTCAACAGTTACTCATCCTCAAAAGTAACTTTCTAAAGTTACTAGGTACTTGTCCACAAGAAGTAACTAGCTACAATTACTTTCAAAGTTACTTTTTTCAAACAAATGATCCAAGCAAGTGTTTCAAGGATGATCTTATGTTGGTTATTGTTCAAAGTGGGAAATTAGGCATTTTTGTTTGTTATAAATTAAGTTGCAGAAAATTGAGCTATCGGAAGCATGTTTTAAGTTCAACAGTTATCAACCAGATTGAATTTTAAACTTGACTTTTAGCTTAATTTTCAGAACGTAACTTGTAAAAGTTACTTGTTAAGAAAAGTGTAACTAGTTCCAGTTACAAGTTACTTTTTGCCCATGCTTATGGACTTCTTGCGGACATCCTATGATCAAAACACATCAATAAATATCTACATGAAAAACATTTAACGGTTTCATAATATTATTTAGATCAAAGATTCTGTGCATCCCTTAGAGAAGGATCTCTTTGTAAACTTTAAAAGTCGATAATCAGACATTCTAATTCATGTTTAACTGCTGTTGATAAAATAGTTTCATTAGCATAATCCAACGAAATATTTAAGAGTTGCTCCTTGAATTTGTTATCCTATTCAAAACTTAGATTTAAATGGTTAGTTAGATTTTATATTTGATTGTGATAATAGAATTCAGATAAAAGCTGAGTGAACACAACAAACAAATTATATTTACAGGATCAGGAACACCCATAAGCGCTTGTGCTTTTTTCTTCTATTACAGTGAAACCTCGTTAATACGAGTATATGACTACGGTTTTTCAGTAAAAATTGTGATGATAAGCAGGTCGTGATATTAGGAGGGTACAAGTAGTTGATTCTGACTGAGCTTGGTTCTCAGACTGAAGTGATATTAAGCGGGTCATGATATTAACCGAGGTGATATTAAATGGATTATACTGTATTAGGGTCATTACTACAGTTACTTGTTTGCTGTACTCCTCCATCACTCTCTGCTGAGTGCCATAGAAGCCATTTCTTCGATGGCGATTCCTAATTCGAAGATATCATATTCTATTTGCTCAAAGTAAGCTTTCCTTGGTAGCTTGTTTGTTCGGGATGTCTAATGCAATTTTAGACAATTGCTGTATAAACAAATATTATACCAGATTGCATTATGTATGAAATGAAAATAATCTTTATTAACGTATTTTAAATAACGTATCTTTATTAACGTATTTTATTAACGTATTTTAAAATTTTTAACGTATTAACCCTTGTCCTGCTCATAAAATTAGTTAAATGAAGACTTGAAGTCGCTTTATTGATTGCTGAGTGGTTGATCTGGAGGGACTAGCTATGTGATTGGTTATATGTTGCTACTTTTGAATTGTTTCGAAAACGCGTATACACGTCAATAGCAGGACAAGGGTTAAGAATCTTCATTAACTTATTAGAATCTTTATTAAGGTATTTTAATTAACGTATCTTTATTAACGTATTTTAATTTTTTTTAACGTATTAAGAATCTTTATTAACGTATTAGAATCTTTATTAACGTATTTTTTAAACGTATCTTTATTAATCACATTTCAAAAACTGCATAGAAGAATACACGGGTAGAAGGCAACACATGTTGCGCTTACACTAAACTAGGCTACTTTGTTACTATAATCAATGTTTGAAAGCATACATTTCTTAAGACGCACTTTAAATACAAAACGTTTGCACTAACTACAAGTTCATCCGGTAAAGAATTCCATTTAGGAACAACTACATGATTATAAATAAAATTACACGTGACATCGGAAAGGCAACGAAAATAACGAGAAAGGTAGGAAATAGCAAATAATAAATCAATTATATGTTAATTGAGCAAATATTTGTTGTTTTATAGATTAAACTTTTTTAACTTAACATGCTGAACAGTAATACATTAATAAATAAGTGAAATTTAAAATTTTCACATACCAAAATTGTAATATCATTACGTAACATAATATCCTAAATTAAATGCTTTATGTTGTGTGCAATGATAAAGTTATTGTCATCTGGTCGATTAAAAGTTCTCTACACCCAAATACCATAGGTAGTTATTAAAGGCAGTTATCCTGTGTTATTTTTCAGTTTTGAAGCTACGTTGCTCTCCTTAATTTCTATGCAACAATCAATTAAAAGCATTCCTGAGTGGTGTGTTTTATAATGGATTGTCAAAATGAGGAATTCACATCTTATGAAAATTTGATGCTGTTGTGATTTCTCGTCAATGTATCAACCGCATGTGGAATATTCTGCCCATTGTTTACATTTGCACGGCATTTTCACGTTCCTAATTGATTTTTAAATGTTTTAAAACTTTCAGTCTTCATCTACTAACTCTTGCCCCGGATTTTAGCCTGCTATACTGTACGTCTATTCAGTGTAAACTTCAAGACGTTTGCACCCGCGTTTGCATCGGTGCAAATTAAAATAAACCACTAAGTATATCTCATGAACGACATTCATTATGAGTCATCCATAATTTATGACCGTCTGGTCTTGATCTAGAATCTCAGGAACTTCTAAGAGTTGTCTTTTATTGGCATATGACATGATATGAAATTTTGAGCAATCTGCTTGATCTACCAACGGTTGGCTTATTTGAATACGAAATCCGTTAAATCGGGAGTTAAATATACGATACGTGCACATTCCATGCATTTATCCAACTAAATCTTCTTTATTTTCATTGGAAGATGTCTGCAGGTTTGGGCTTGATGGAACAGACGTATATTTTTCCGACGGGGAGCCAAAACGTGTGGCTTTCTTTGCACCTCCAAACTGCATTGGATGGATGACCCTCTCGCGATGGCTTCCAGACGGCACATGGGAACAATTTCCGGATTCGTCATGCCTCACTATACTAGTCGAGGCAAGCAGTAAATCTGCGGTAAGTATAACATATGTTCTCTGTAGCTGGTACGGATTGTTCTATCATAAATTCCTATGACTTGAGGACTTTTGAGGTCAAGTGTAATCTTGGTGCATTGCAAGATTCAATTACTTGCGTTTATCAAAAAAACCATGTGCTATGTCATCATGGTTTTCAGAGGTTATTCAGCTTAATATCAGCATGCATATAGGAATGGTAATTCCAACTCCAGGATAGTTCTTCCTTATTCCACTTAATTTACGGCGTTGTATTATTTTATCTTGATACCATTACGATTCTGAGAATTTCGAAGTTCGAGATTTGGAGAATTTTGCCTGTTGTGAAAATCTTTAAAAAGGTGTCCAGCTACCCAAATCCCTGCGTCGAGAGTTCAAGCACGTGTACAGTTTTGGGTACACATTTGAAAGCCAGTTTGGAATTTACGGGCGTCTTTCTGGTATTTGAAAAAGTTTTATGGTGTCACTTTAAGATTCCTAGATGCCTTTAAGTGCTGATATTATACATTAAATGGCATACCCTTGTCTGAAATACTGTATGTTGAAGTTACCATCCCGCGGCCATTCCAGCTAATGCTGCTATGTTTTGTCGTGCTGTATTTTCTGTCGTTTGTTGCATTGACTTCTCGTTAATCATTGTGGAATGAATACTCTGTTGCCGATTTCCTTTGTCGTTTAGATTTCTATTCTGCCGATATCTTGCATGGAAGGAGAACTAATTCGAGGAGATCTTCAGTGCTCGGGAAATTCAACAGATTACTGCGTCCTCCTCAAGATGGAAGGAAGAAAAACATGTAAGTTTGCAGTCATATCCTTGGATGAAAATCTCTACGAATTCATCTCATCTAGTTGAGCTATACTGCAAAAATATTGTTCTCATTCTAAGAACAAAATTTCTCATATCAGGGAATATTATTCTCAAATCTAGTAAAATAATACTTGTCTGCTCTGTATAAGCCACAGAGTACTAAGTTAAATAATTAGGAATGAATATTGGCATTGTTCTTTCACTGACCAAGTATTATTCTAAGAAAATTGATACTTAGATAGATAGATAGATTTTTAGTTTACCATTAAAACAATGCTAATTGAATACAAATAGGTTTTGAAGCAAAAAGAAATACATGGTCAGGATCTTGGTCAGAATCATCCCATAAGCACAAATGCTTATTTATTTGGGACGCCCTAGATTTACAGTTTTATAAATTCATATAAAGAAAGAATTATACAAGTTTGTTGAATATTAAGATAAGCAATTGTGCTTGAGATTTAAAACAAGAAAACAATTCTTGTCTAGAACATGTGTTTTCAGTTTAGATTTCATATGTGCGTGTCGACCATCTGTTGTTCCCGATAAATTATGACCTATGGTCCATTTACGAATATTGATCGTCGTGACAAGGAATAAATTCACTGAGCTAAATTTTTATGCATCAATGGTAAAAGTATCGGTGTATCTGAAAATTGTTATCCAAACTTTTCGTCTACCCTTCAACATCTGATTCTGATCGCAACTAACAAGCAAGCAGGAAAATCTATAGCGTTTAACATAAACCACAGTCTCTTATGACAAGGCGAGAAAGCATCCAGGTATAAGAACTTATTATTGTTGTATCTATTTAGACTTTGTATTGACTTATACACTATGAACTGATACCATGTGAAATCCATGTGTAAATCATGTGAAAAACCGTGTGAAAAGTGCCCTTTTCACATGGTTTTTCACTCTGTTTTTTAATTCACATGGTTTTTCACATGGTTTTTCACATGGTGTATTTATTTCTGAATTTATATATAGTAATTCTTTCCATATACGATTCTATTTTTTCGATCTCAGTGCCACTACAACCTTCAACAATCTCGTTGTCCTCGTCGTCAGCAGTAGCACAAGTAGATGCGTCTTCATCGCTTCATACTCCAATTCTGACATCAACTCCTGCTGAAACCATGTCTGCTTCGTCTCCTTTATCGAGATCGATAATTCACAAGACCTCTGCAATGGTTAGTACTTTTATTACTGCGATCCCGCTTGACAAAATCATGGTTAATAAAACTATCCTTGAAAGAGAAGAAGATTACTTGTCAGGCAGAGTTTTTTCTCAGGATATCTGTAATGCTTTAAATTACATTTACAATTTCATCTTCCTGTTATTCGTCAATGAAGTGCAGGAGTAGGGTACACTCTAATACCATAAAGTTATCAAACTGGTACATAATTTCTGCCTCTTTCTTAACCCCTTAATGTAGGTCCCCTTCGGGGAAAATTCTGTATCTCTTCCATTATTATATCGACGTTATGCGCAGAATAGTTTCCCAAGGATCATTACTATGTAAGGATACAAGGCTGCAGAAAAGCTGTACTACGCATCTTTTTGGTACCCTTGATTCTTAGAGCGTGGTAGTATATACACATTTTCGTCCTCGCCATTATTCTATGAAACGTGCCATAATGGTAGCTGCATTATTGTATACAGCTCTGTAGTAGAATGCCAATAAAAGTAAATAAAAATGATAATGATGACGATCTTGCTACAACATGACAGAAAGTCTCTTTCACCACTTCATATCTTAAACCAAACAAGAGGAAACTCTTTGTCTGAAGCTTGTAAATATCTGCATTTCACAAACGAATGTCTACCGAAGCTATTTCTTTTCTCTGCGTGTTACTGAGCTTTGGAGTTCAATGCCCGATGATGTTGTATGCTGTAAACCTGATGTTGCTTTCGAGCAGGAAATTGAATCGTTAGACTTCACCAATGATTATATATAAATGTTTTTAGATTGATGACAAGCTAACCCGATCTTCATGCGAAAAAACACCTAACAATCAAGTGCATTTGGACTGTACTTGGCATACTAGCTCAATAGTTGACCAATGATATAATGAAAACGATAGAACAAAAATGTTCTCAGAACAAAATATTTTCTTGCTTTTTCTTAACACGTGTTATATTACGTATAAAAAAAGAAGAAGCATGCACCAGGCCAGAATAGCTGTAATGGCCACTCTGGCTTGTTATTGGTCTGCCCTACCTTCGAATGATTAAGCAGTACTTCTTCAGTACGAATCTTGCATTTATGTGTTTGCAGATGTCTGTCACTAACAGCCTCGGTTTGGTGTCTCCTCGCAATGACCAATCGGATGATAGCAATATTGGCGTGATCATTGGCGCTGTTTCCGGATGTGTCTTTATCATCTTGCTGACCTTGCTGATACTTTTCGTCCGGAGAAAGAAATTGCGCAGGTACAAAACTAATGTTGGTAAATTATTAATTTGCAATCCGTACTGTTTAACTGGAATAAAGTTGCAATTTAGTTAGTTTTAGCAAGGGCTATACAGTTGGTGCATACAGACTAATTTGGCTATGCATAGTGTTGTGGATTATGTCTCTTGCATCGTCTTGTTGCATAGATCCGGAAATAATTATTTCTTTTAAGGAGAACACCGAGTATGAGCATCAGGCTGGTAAAAATACGAGTGTGAATGGCGATTGAGACTTGTTCCTTGTGCGAGTAGGGATACGAATACGAAAATGCATCACGCAGTACTGATGTTTAAGTTATACGGAATGCCATAGCTGGCTTTGCTGCACGGTTAGCTCTTTCTCTGCGCTCTTGTTTAGAAATGATAAATCAATAGACAGTTAAGTCAAACAGGATATGTATAATGACTTCCTAAAAACGAAAATAAAATAATGTTCAATTTCAATAAAAATGCAATTCTAAAAGTAACCTTTACGTACTATTTCATTCGTATAACTGAAATAGTTTGTTAGGATTCCTTGTGCTTTTCGGACGGTAGAATTATGTGTCAGTGTTAAAGAAACGGAGCCGTAGGTTCAGGTGCCACAAGGGTTGTCAGTGTTTTGATGAGAGAGTCTTTGTTAGGGGGTCGATATCAGGGTTATATTCCCAATGGGACTTTTTGCAATAATGTATTTAATGGATAATTCGATCCTGATTAGTGTAGATTTAGAGCTCTTGATGACTTGCTGGGAATCTAAACATTATGAACTTATAACTGATTTCTAATTATTTGGATTACAGTAAAAAATTACTAAATATCCATTTTGAAATGTGCAGGAGTAGTTAGTTCGTACAGGTGGCATTTTCTGTTTTCATAATTTTAATGCAACCGATGCAACCATCTTTTCGCAATAATGCGATTCTCTCTCTCTCTCTCAGTTCAGGTGGCTTACAATGAGCTGCTGTGACCAAATAATGCGATTACCGGGAGATAATGGGAGGCTCCTACTGTACATTTTTACTTTTGTTTTTCGGCTTTGTGTCATTTGTGGTCCATTACGTTTGATGGGGTTCAGTTTCGTAGGCCTAAATCACGCCGGCGTGGTCTAGCGGCTAGTATGTGTGGCTGCCAGTCGGACGTACCGGGTTAGACTGCCGGCCCAGCCAACACATAGTTTTTCGTAATGCCTTCTGTGGTTTTAATTGTCGACGGTCCCAAGGGAGACAAGCCATTGGCTTATTGGGCTACCTTCGTTAAATAAAGTTACATATGATATACATATACCGGATTGTTGAAATTCTCGTGCAATGCCACATAGTGAACCATACTATAATCGCGATAATGCGAGAACGCACATAATCAAGTTCAATTGTAGGAAATTTAAAATTAAAACTTGAGTATTTATTTAGCATTTCATGCCAATTATAATTCATTTGAAGGATGCCACCTCGATTGATGCCCATTGTGTTTTTCTTATTTCAGGAAAAAGTCAAAGGATGATGTAAGTATACAGGACGTTTTTGATTTTAAAATTGGCGTCACATTGTGTGAATCTTATTTGTTTTGTATTTCAATTACATATTTTTGTTCAATTTTTGTTTATTTTTCCTTTAGGCCATCGCTGTTGAGCATCCACTTTACGCCACGGCAGGCTCCGTCAATGGAGTAACAAATGGAAAACCAGGTCAGGACCAGTAATATAGAAAATTGTGTAATTTCTCCGTTCCACTTCTCAACCGGTTGTGCTGACTTCTAAGAAAAGTGCCGACTTATCAAATGGGTTGATACAATTTTTGACTCTCTGCAAAACTTTGCAGTCCCACATTTCAACTGTCTCGCCTTGCTTGTCATTTTGAAGGTTCTGGTGCGCGTATTCTGATTGGTTCTGGTTTGTACACTACAAAAAGGGTTCCTAATTTAGGAGCAGAAGTGCTCATGGCAAGGAATATACCCTTAAATCTAATAAAAGAGTATTTTTGCCACGCTGGAAGCCGCAAATTACTTTAGTGACGGTAACTGAGGACAAAAGTATGTACGACCATCGCGTGTTTGTTGATTCGTGATCTGGTTTATTCTCACAAGTAAGTTACAACAACGAGAAGCAGAGCAGGAAGTGCAACGAGCTACTGACACTACGAACAAATGGTTACGATTTACAAAGTACAACAGTGACTATCACGTGAACGTCGGCGCCACATTACCAAGTCAAATACGCATATTTCTATTGTTCTTTCGCATACCAAGCCTTTTTTCAAGAAAGATCAAAAGCACTTGATACAAGTTAAAAATTAATGTCTGGAATGAGATGGAATTTTGGTAGACTTAAAATATGTACTGTTGTTTCAGAATATTTTGACTTCAATTGCTTTAACGCAATACAGTCTGTGGATAGAGATATACAAATGCTCTGACCACGTAAAAGTATCTTTTGAAAAATAAGCCCATTCGATACAGAATCTGTTTCATGTAGATTCGTTTTGATTGCAAGATAACTGTTCATCAATGTAATTATTAGATTTAAATCAACAAACATTATTTTTGTAAAAGAGGATTTTCTCGTCTTTCGTTTAGAAGTTCGTGCTACAATATTAGTTTTAGTTCAGTGTAGCATGTTTTGCAATCTAGGCATTGCTGTTTGTGTTATGAGAGATTTGTAATCTGACCTAGAAATGGATATAAGCGTATGATCCAGATCAGATTTGAATATTATTGATTTCTCTGAGTCAGCTTAATGTGTTTGATCACCTCTGCTCTTTACGATTTGAAGTTTGTTTTGCCCTATTGACTGTTCATCGTGTTTAATTTTTTCTTGGGAAGAATTCACTAAAATCCAACGTCTTACACAGTGCAAAACATAAGGCTCTTATATTTGAAGAGCAAGCTTTTCATTTCAAGAAATATAATTCTTAAATCTGAATACTGCCTGTAAGCCAAAATTACTAAACCAGATGTGGACAGTATTGCCACTTTCTTTACCAGATCAAGTCTTTCTTGAAGAAATTTGATAGCTGAAGCAAGAAGAAATGTTTGTTCAGAATATTTTCAATGCAGTCTAAGTAGGGCACTAATTGGTTCAGCTAAGATGAGGTATATTATTATGAAATAAATTAAGGCAGTAAAGCAAGATTAATTTGCGTAGAAAATGTATCGGGTTGGATTCAACCTTTGGCCGGATATCAGGCGATATCACAGATGGGCGATATGGAACATTATCCGATGGGGGATTAAAGCGAATTTCTCTGTAATGTTGGCATTAATATACTGTGCAATAAAATGTAATGTTACGTATGTAAAGAAAGAGTTTATCATGACTTCAGCACAACTAAAGCTTGCTACTTTATGCTCTGGTACATTGCCACAATGAATATAAATATGATTGACAGTGAAAGCGTTCTTTTATTAACATATTTAAGATGATTAGGAATACAAACTCAATATACTTGTCTGGGAATTCCAAGTGCATAACAATAATAAAGAATGAAATAAATTTTATATTGACTTCTATGGCGATAGTTCAATAAATAGACAGATGGATGTTTATTCGACCTTCATGACAATGTCAAGTAAATACAAATGATGTTTTGAAGGAAAGAGTACAAGTGCTTGTTTGGCTGGGACGCCTTAGATTTACAGTTTCGTAAATTACTGTGTAAACGTAATTATAAAATGCTGTAGAACATTAATACAATAAAATTAAAAAACTACAGTGAAACCTCAAACCTGTCTATAACAGTCAACTCTGGGACCTGAGGAAAATGACCTTTATAAACAGGTGGCCTTTCTGTCCAGGTTAATTTTTATAGAAAAGGGCACTTTGGTGTTATAAAGAATGGTCTTTATACACAGGTGGTGCTCTATAGAAGTGGCCGCTAATGCAAATTTGACTGTATTAATAGAAACAACCTTGAATAAATGTGTCTGTTTTTCTTGTATACACTAAAGCATGGGCACAGTTAGTTATTTAACTTGTATTTATATTGCAGTGATAGACGGGATGTATCAAGAAGTGAGAGATGACGTTGATGGCAAATCTCCTGGGGCAGCTAGAAACAGCACGGAAGACCCCCAATTATTCATCATGAAGCCCCCGGATTATTACGATCCTGTGATTGATCCTCCCCTACCAGCCTATCTCCCGAAATACGCCGTGGTCGACAAAACGAAACGGGACGATGATGACGAGGTAAGAGGAAAACGATTGATGCTTAATTTCATTTGGAAAAGAGCAAGATATAACCAATGACAACTTGACATAGACTGGGACTAAAAAATTTAGTCTGTCCGGCTAAGTTACAAAAGTCTGCATATGGTACTTGATATTTCGCCGTGTAATCTGCTTTAGTCTGGGTCCATGAATAAGCCCTAGGGCTAGGATCAACTCTGCAATAGATCCACGTACAGTAATCGAATTGTACTGCCTCATAGGACTGTTACTATTTGCATTGATATACCCATGATGTTTCTTTGAGCAATCATTTTGTTGTAATAAATTAGTTTAACATTGCCTTCTTTTTATCTTCCCCCACAGCATGGACCGTCAATCAGTACACCTCCTCGTCCATTAAAAGGGTCACCAGTCGTCAAACAATACAAAATAAGAGAACCTCATTACCACGTGCTTGAAAAAGAGGTTGTTGGTGGTGGATTGGATCTTGAAGCGAAAAGTCCAACATCGAATAATTATCAAGAACTCTCTGTGGAGCATATGAGTGATCCATCACATTATCAACATTTGGATCTTGGTGATGAATAATGTCCTTGAGTGAATGCGATATATCACAGTGAAAAGTCTCTCTTGATCCCTGTTCTCATCGAGACACAAACAGTATGGCTAATCTATTGATGCTGGGGAGTATTCGAGCTCATTTCACTGCAGCATTGTTACATACAAAAGTTATCTCATTTTAGACTTAGGCATTGTATAAATGTACATGTAGTAAGATAGTCTTGAAAAAAATTAGTGAGATGCAACCTGTTAGAATATAGCCCACGAAACAAGGCATACAGTAGCTACCACAGTTCATCCTTCCTCTTGAATAAATTTATTCTGCTGACAGACTGTATAATTCTTCTTCTGCTTTCTCAAAGTAAGATTGAGTCTTGTCAAGATATGTTTCTTGCTGAAGAATTGACCTTCTAAAGGTAAGGCTTGAGTATTGGGAAGAAATGTAGCAGTTTTCGTGTTTGCATTGGAATGTGTTTGTTTGCAGCGTGGACAGATTTTCTAAATTTTGCCTTCGCTATCCTCGAGATCAGGGATTTTTTCTAAATAAAAGTCGCTACTTAATATTTCGTGTCATTGAGGGCTCGTACTGATTACAATTCGCCATGCACAGTCAATGCACTTAGGTATTCAAGTACCGTAAGTACGTGAAACTCTGCCAGAAAATATTGAATCCGAAAATGGCTTTCCATAAATGGCATTCCACCGTACTCTTCTTCATATAATTATATGATGGTCAATTTCAAGAATTGTTCCTGGCTGCCAAATTTGTTAATTTCAAATCAAAACCGTGTGATTTAAATAACTTCTATCCCGGCATGAATTGGGCACGCGTTTTGTTAGTAAGTAAGATCCTTGATAGTGATTCCGGACAAAAAAAAATATTAATTTATTTAAACTCGCATTTAACTGCAGAGAGCAGTTACCAAAGGATATGTTAGCAGAATGGCTAGCAGCTGATTACAATTCAGGTAGGTTATGGTACTTGAAAACGCAGCAGGAAGTTATGGAAATAGACCTTTTTCACGAGCTACCATTATGAAGAAACCAGTGCATTGTGGGGAATGTTGAGTGCCTAATGCAGCGAAGAAACTGGGTTTCTGCCCCATAATAGTAACGGGAATTAGATTATTTAGGAAAATAGCGCAGCTCGAAGAGATCCGCATCAGTATCAAATCCAACTTTCTCCATATTCCGAAATCAGAGACATCAACCTTCCCCATGATGCACGCGCTTTTTTCAAAATGATAGCTTGTGAAAATGGTCTATTGACTAAGAGCATTCCCAATGCATTTGAGATTCATGACAGTTAACCTCTGCCACATGCAATGACATCAGAGAATAGCTTTGCTTGAATCGCATTCAACCGTACACGTTTCTATTATGGTTGATTTCAAGGATTGTTCTTGGCTGTCAAAATTGTCGATTTCAGCTCAGAAACACGTGACTGTAGTAGCTTAAATTTAAAAATGCATCAGGACTGCACTTGGCCAATTAACTGAGATCTTTCTCAATGCATTTGCGATTCATGGCAGCTATCCATGCTGTCAAAGATATAAAATATGTTAATTTGGCCTTTCTTCCTTGGGGACTTAATTATCTGTCGGCTTTGCGGGGAGTCGAACCCCGAGCGCTTGCCTGCAGCTGCCAGTCCAGCAAACTATCCGCTAGACCATACCATAAATCATGTTTTTTACTACTATATGGTCAAGATATCTGTCGTGGCTGACGCGTAGCCGTAGTGTTGGTTGAAGATCGTCATTGTGTATGGCATTGATTGCAAATTACATCATCACGTCAATTTCTACGGACAAAAACTTATTTTGCCTCCAGAGCTTACATTCCCTCCATGGCAATTAATGTTTTACAGGCAAAGGCGTCTTGTTTGTCAATAGAAATTGACACGATGACGTAATATGGAATCATTGCCATAGTCATGTGATCATCTAAATATGTAGCCGTGTAATATCGTAATCACTCTCTTTGTCGTCTGTATATACATCGTCGTGTTAACAACTCCGTCTCAGTGTCTTGTATTCTACGCTGTGCCTCACGACTTAGAGCTCTTGCACCAACGACCATATGCACTTCTTGGAACTCTGCCATCTGGCTCTCCTTGTCTTGAAACCAGCAACATATTCATCAACGTAATCTATTTTATGAGATACGAAAGCCTCCCATGACATCTTGTACTGACTCGATTTCTTTACTATTGGCGAGCCAACTAATATTGAAGATTGCATCATCTAATTATTCTAGTGAAATCGCCATTTGAAAGTGTTAGTATGACAGTAAAAATACTTCTTATTATAATAATTGTGATTTATTTCAACTTATTTTGTATCTACTTAATGTTATTCCTGAAGGAAACTTTCTGCTCAAGAAATCAATCTTGCCTAAGTAAACAAAACATATATAATATTATGTGAAAAAGTGTCTTTGATGAAGAGACTCCTTTCCAGGTAGTGCCTTCACTTGCACTTGGAGACGCAACATAAATATATACAATACGATTAAATAAACGTTTAACTAAGCCAATAAAATACTTGGTCTTAATCTGAAAATAAGATTACGCATGTTTACAACTTACTACTTACTGTTATCTACAAGTTAAGCACTTCTGCCAATTCAACTTAAAGCGCATCTAATAAATTAATCGCATGATATTTTCATTTAAGAAATTTGCACATTTCGGAGTTTGTGAATCAAAGATCATCTATATTCAAAAATTGAAAATGTAAATAGAACTCTTCGAGAAATTAGAGGCTCCTGATTGATTCATAAAGATATTCCAACAAATTTCATGATAATCTGTCAAATGGAACTCTCAACCATTCTCAGCTGTAAGTTCATTGCTATAGCAACAACCAGGCATGCCTTCTACTTTCACCGTATAGGCAACTTGAGCAGCTGAGCCAACGCAAAAACACCATCTGCATAACGAAGAAATAGAGAAGACGCTATCTATCATATGGCGAACAAATAATAGGAGCAGGTACTGATATGAAATTCCGTTTCTCAACAATGTGCCTGCGTATTATCACATAACTGCAATACAATGATTCATGTTTCTAGGAGGATCATGTATTAGTAGTTGACATGTAAACGTTAGATTAATTTCTTCTAACAACTTAAGCAACAGTATGCAGGCCAAAGACACTACTGTAAATCGAATAAACAACTCCGCTTTTCCAGGAACAATAATTAAGAGATTAATATTTGATATGTATGTATGTATGTATGTATGTATTTGTATAATTCTGAAAAACGGCACGAACAACCGCATTACAAACAGAATGATTAAA
>OFHS01003771.1:2015-15835 GCA_900245855.1 Calvadosia cruxmelitensis | reverse complement strand
TTTTCGCATGGTGCTTCCCATTTCACATGGTTTTCACATGGTTTTCACATGGTTTTGGATTCATAGTGTTCAAAGACCACATACATTTACACATTGGATCTTATTCTAGGTTTGTTATAGACAAATTGCCCAAAATCGTTGTGGCATACTTGGATCCGATAGCCGATCCTCCTACCCGAAACGATGTTGTCCACGAGACCATGAAAAGGACAATGAGAGTTGCAGAGGAGAATGGCCAAGAATTTGCCTTTGTCACCTACGATCTTGCTGTTGCTATGAAAGCATTATCGATACAGGCATTACGTGCCCCAGTATTTGATAACTTGATTATAATGCTCGGGAACTTCCATGTTGAGCCGGCGTTTTTTGGGGCTCTTGGCAGCTTCATTGCTGAATCTGGAGCCGAGTACCCACTGACCAAAAACGGTGTCTTAGCGGAGGGATCTTTGCCAGGCTTCCTGAAAGGGAAATTCTACTACAGGTGCAGCAGAGTTCACCAAATTCTTGCCTTGGCAATGGAGAGGCATCTATTTGAAATGCTCTTAGAAAATGAAGGCGATGACTGCTGTGAGTAGAGGTGCTGTGTTGGAAACTGGAGAAATCTTCAGGTGAGTACGCTGCAGTCGCTGCTGCGCCGGAGTTTGCAAACTTATCATCTAGATATGAAGAGTTTCTCCAACAGACAATTTCTGGGCATCACGGCAAAATGGCTGCATATTGGGTGATTTATATTTATTTGGTGAACCGTATCTATGGCAAACTTCAAAGAGCAGTCCGTACCAACGACATTGAGGGCTACGTTAAATTGCTTCCAGGCCTGATTGAAGTCTTCTTTGCTTTAAACAGGCCAAATTATGCAAAGTGGACATCTTTATTCTTGGAAAAGATGACAGAGCTCCCTCCTCGAGCACAGGAGATTCTTTCTTCAGGCATTTTCTCTGTCCGGAGAAGTGATAAAAGCTTTGCCGGTTCTGCCATCGGCCTGACATTGGAACAGACGGTCAATCGAGATGCAGCATCTCCACTGAAAGGCATCACAGTGTTCTGGAACTCCTCTGATGCCTTCAGACGTTGGTCAATAACGTTAACGGAAAGGGGAATGGCTCTCTCCGAACTGAAGCAGCTTACTGGAGTAGGCAGAAGAGAAGAGCGGATGACGCAGTTAAAACCTTCGAGAATAAAGCGCGACAACGCGGACCAAAGTGCTATTGAGGTTGTCTTGTCGAGGACCAGTAACCCGTTTTCAGAAGAGGCTCCAAGGGAGCTAGTCAATCTATCATCTGGAAAAGCTGCAAGCTCGCTTGTAGCAGAGTATTTGCTCAACAACCTTAACAGAGGACAAGAGAAAAGAAGTATATTTGTGAGCGAGTGCAGTGACGAAAGTCGTTTCTTGAAGCCTGTTGAGCGCATAAAAGTGATTAATTTTGCTTCAGAGAACGTGAAGCGCAATACCCGCAAACCGTAGGGAACAAGAGTTGCAGAAAGTCTGTTTTGATCGTTTTAATTATAATTAGTAGATAATCGTTATGCATTAGTTGCCATTGTTGTTTTACCTCGTTTCATATGTAGCTGACGGCCATTATTAATTATATAATATGCATGAGCCACGTGGTAAGCTGACTCTTCAGTTAAAGAGTTTGAGTTAGAGAAGCCAGCAGTGTTTTTTGATAACATTGTTAATATTTATCGTTATTATTGATTATTGATATTTTGGAAACAGTTACAGTTATGCAGAAACTTGTTGGTGTGGTCCTTCTCGTGAATTGAGTTGTTAATGTTGCGTCATTGCAATCTGCCAGACATTGATTTGAGTAGTTCCGGTACAATAAAAAATACTAAGGTATACCACCGAGAGAGCTGAGATGGATGAAGCAAAGAAAGGGAGAACAATTGCTAGGAGACGCTTTAACAAGGCGATAAAAGACCTGGAGTTCTTCCTCACCACGCAGTCTACCAAAGCCGTTGTGGAGAGCGTCGTGGCTGACTTATCAACGAAGTATTTCGCGTTAAGGGACTCCAATGACGAATTGTTCGAGTTTGCAAAGACGAAGATGAGATTGATGAAATAGAGAAGTATATGGATCCCGTGATGGGGGAATTTACAACCAAAACCAAGGTGGCTCAACAGTACTTGCAGACGTTAAATGCTTCCATCGCCGAGACGCCCGTGAAAGCAGAGACGAAGACTAGCGTTCGACACATGACTGGTCGACTGGAAGCGTCTGAAGCTGACAGTTTTCAACGGCAACATGAGAGACTATCCAACATGAAAAAGGGAATTCCAGCAAGCAATGGACAAATAATTATGGTGAAAACGAAGAGGAACAGTTGCAACGCCTATGGTAAACTGTGAGTACTGAATGCCCTATCAAAAGGGAACTATTGTCATGTGCCACCCTGCCTAGTGAACAGTCATTGTTAGAGACACGCTATGGAGACCAAGAGGAGTTACTAGCCTTACTATTAAGAGACATCAAGAGCTAGAAACCTATGAAGGTTAATGACCCGAAGACGTTGAGGAGTTTTGCAACCGCCATAAGAAGCTTTGTGACGAGAGTGACAGACATGGGACACCCTGAAGAATCCCGTAGCATGTATTTGTTCACTGGTCTCTTATCCAAGTTGTGCACTGAAGACCAACGTGCCTACTGCGCGCTACCACATGATATTGAAAAAGAACCCTGAAAATGTTGCAAGCCTATTAGACTGACTCGAGACACAAGCCAAGTGCAGAGCCAGAGGCCGAAGCCAAACAGTACAGCATACAGAAAAACACGTCAGTCACGCATACAACTGGCCGATTAAATGCCCTCTTGGTTGTGAAGATAATCACGCGATCGAAGACTGTAACAAATTCGAGAGTGCCAGCGTAGAAGACCGTGTCAACATGGTGCAGGACACGAGGCTCTGTTTCTTGCGCTTAAAGCGATGGCACCCTGTCAAGTCGTGCTTCACGAAGACGCAATGCTCAAAATGCAAGAAAAAGCACCATGACATGCTGCATCTGGACGACGCGGTTCGGCCACCAAGCACAAGCAGTATTGCCGCTTCTACCACAACAAGCAATGCAAGTGAAGGTGAAACAAACCAACTCCAATCGTCCTTTGCTGAGTCTTGCTGCACTCTTCTGCCTTAAGTTGTGGTGCACATCCACGAAGACAACGGTACGACGCATGAAGCACTGGCTATGGTTGACTCCGGCAGCACACAGACATTGGTAAGGAAATTGTTTGCGGATAAGCTGAAGCTTGCTGGTGAGTCTCGTTTGCTGACACTTTCTGTCGCTGGAGGTGGAAAAGTAGTCGAGAGGTCAAGACTAATAAATTTGGAGTTGTCTCCAGTCGACAAGCCGCAGGACAAGCATCGTGTAGCCGCGTTTGCACTGAGATCTCCTTGCTCGCCAGCTCCGCGAATTAGTAAACAGACACTGCAAAGACTCTCGCATGTCAAAGGGATAGTCGATGATCTGCACTTTCGTGGTGGGAAAGTCGACATCTTGATAGGAACTGACCTACCAATCGCTCACATAGAGAAAGAGAGCCGTAGTTCCCCAGATGGCCCGACAGCTCGGAGATCTGTATTCGGATGGACACTTATTGGAAAATTGGGTGGCGAAATTCAGCCGATCGTCAACACCATCCAAGTCAACACAAGTGTTACGGAAGAAACAAACATTGCACAGTATTTCGAAGCAGAAGCTATTGGTGTGAAACCGACCAAAGAATGTCTGTGCACACCTGAAGAGATATCAGATAGCAGATTTATGCACCAAGTTCAACAGCACACCTGCTTCAACAGCGAGGGAAGGGTCGAAATGAAAATGCCATGGATAAGAGGCCATCCTTGTTTGCCAAACAACCGACCAGTTGCCGAAAGGCGTTTACATCAATTGGAAAAGAAGCTTATGAAAAACCCACAGAAACTTGAAGAATACAATCATGAAATTGAGGCATTGATTGATGCCAAATTTGTTCTCAAGCTTTCCCCAAATGACGTCAACGATGCAGAGGCAGCATGGTATCTTCCCCACCACGCAGTAGAGCGGCCCGACAAAGAGACAACTAAAGTGCGTATAGTATTCGACTCCCCTGCAGAATACCGAGGCGTTTCGCTGACTGACGCTCTGGAGAAAGGCCCAAGCCTCAATAATGACATCTTCAACGTTCTACTTGGGTGGCGCGAAGAATCGTGTGGCATAAGTGGGGACATCCGCAAGATGTTTAACCAAATCAGCATTGCCACACCAGATCAAAAATACCATAGGTTTCTTTGACGCAATGGTGACACCAGTAGACCTCCTGATGAGTTCCAATGGACACGACTCAGCTTCGGAGACAAACCAGCCCGTGATCTGGCGAGTTGGGCCATCAAATTGCTTGCTGGAACTTACGAGCACCAGTTCCCTGAAGCAAGCTCTGTGTTGCGCCATCGCACTTACGTTGATGACATTGGTCATTCAACTCAGCAACCAGAGACAGCAAAGAAGATAACAGATCAAATTGATATCATCCTGGGAGGAGGACAGTTTGCTGTCAAAGCCTGGCACTCGAATGAAGAGGATGTTGACCGAGCCGACAAGAGTCAGGCAACTTACGATGTACTGGGTCATACGTGGGACAAGGCCACGGACAAGTTTTGGCTTAAGCGTCGTAACTTTGAAGTCGTAACACGTTTCGTTTCCTCCAAATCTTTTGTTACACCCCTTAAACGAAAGACAATCCTAAGGATAGAATTGATGGGCTGTCAGGCAAGAGCCAGGCTAACGGAGTCTGTGAAGCGTGCCTTGAAGGTAAAGCTAGATACGACATTTCTCTGGTGTGACTCCACAACCGCCCTGTGCTGGATAAAGAGCAGTCCGAGAATTTATAAGCCATTCGTCGGGGTCAGAGTTGCAGAAATCCAGGAGCACACAAACCCAGCGCTGTGGAGATATGTGCCAACAGCAGACAACCCAACGGATGCACTTACCAAAGGCATTCCACAAGCAGATTTGAGGGTGTGGCACAACGGTTCAGCTTTGCTATCACTTGCTGAAGATCATTGGCCGCAACAGGCTGAGTGCGACCACCAGACGACGACAACGAGAAGAAGAGCATCCTGGTGCACCATGTCACACCCGACAAAGATTTTATGATGAACCGGTTGGAGACAATCTCTCTGTTCTCGAGACAAAGAAGAGTTGTGGCTGTATGGCTACGCTTTATGAAAAACTGCCAAAGTGTTCCATCGGAGAAAGACTCTGGTCCAATTTCAGCACAAGAGATGCGACTAGCAGAAACAGCACTGTTGAAGTTTCCACAAAGGCAAACATCCTTGACTTTGAAAGGTGGAAAGGTTGCGCTCTTTGAGGATGAAGAAGGTCTGCTTAGAGTGAAAGGTCGCCAGTCGGATGGTGAGGACCTAGATCCCGATCAGAAACATCCCATCGCCCTGGTGAAAAACTGCTTCATTGCCAAGCGTTTGCTTCGTTTCTACCACTTTCGTCTGCACCACCCAGGATCTCAGCGGTTGGTTAGTGAAATGAGGAGAAGATTCTGGATTGTTGGTATTGGCGATATTTCAAAGTGGTTAACCTGGAATTGTGTTACATGCGAAAAGAAGAGAGGTGCCCTTGCCGTACAAATCATGGGACCGCTACCTTTGTCAAGAGTAAAGGCTTTTGTGCCGGCTTTCGCACATGCAGCTTGTGATCTGTTTGGCCCTCTGAAGATCAAGATAAATCGTAAAACATTCGACAAGGGCTACTGTTGTCTCTTCACCTGCCTTACTACAAGAGCTGTCCATGCTGAATTCTGCACTGACTTAACAACGGATACGTTCATCATGGCACTACGAAGATTTTCCTCAATTCGCGGGCACTCTCTTTCCATTCTGTCGGACCAGGGTACAAACTTTGTGGGGGCACAAGCGTATTTGCGTGAAATGGTAGAGAGGTTCGATAAAGCAAAGATAGCCTTCACATGCTCCGAGAAAAAGACGGAATTCAAGTGGATCTTGAACACGCCAACTGCAAGCCACATGAATGGTGCGATCAAGTTGATGGTAAAGAGCATCAAGAATGCACTGCAGAAAGTCACAGTTGGAACAGCCTTAACAGAAGAGCAGTGGCGAACCTTTCTACGTGAAGCTGCAAACCTTGTGAATTCAAGACCACTGTATCCGTCATTAGCAGATGTCTTGGATGCCCCTCCAATCACGCCCAATAAGCTCATCATCGGGAACAACAATCTGGAAGCGCCGCAGCCAATCTGCACCGAAGAGCAAAACCCACGTGAGCTGAATAACACAATCCAACGGAAGACGCAGCAGTTCTGGGAATGTTGGCTTCGACACTTCCCACCTGTGATCTTACACAGCAAGAAATGGTTCAAGGAGAGAGCTAATGTTGCAGAGGGAGACCTCTGCCTTGAGTTGAACCCCAATACTCCACGTAGCTCATGGCGTATGGCCCTGATCGAGTCAGTTCTTCCGAGCAGGGATGGCAAGTCCGCCGAGTCATCATTGAGACGAAAAACGGAGTGTTCGAAAGGCCAATCCACAAGCTATGTGTCATTGCCACCAAGGAGCAACTGAGAGAAGATTAATCGCTTCAGTGACTATTGTCTACTGATAGCAGAATAATAGTTGGATCGCTACTCAAGCACTGATATTGTAGTACTTTCCATTGCTGCGGGCGAGTGTTTCGATCGTTTTAATTATAATTAGTAGAAAATCGTTATGCATTAGTTGTCATTGTTGTTTTACCTCGTTTCATATGTAGCTGACGGCCATTATTAATTATAAGCATGAGCCACGTGGTAAGCTGACTCTTCAGTTACAGAGTTTGAGTTGGAGAAGCCAGCAGTGTTTTTTGATAACATTGTTAATATGTATCGTTATTATTGATTATTGATATTTTGGAAACAGTTACAGTTATGCAGAAACTTGTTGGCGTAGTCCTTCTCATGAATCGAGTTGTTCGTGTTGCGTTATTGCAATCTGCCGGACATTGATTTGAGTAGTTCCGGTACAAAGTCAGTCTGATATTTTGGAAGAATTCTAAGGGTTGTGTCAGAGAGATCTGGGATGACAGACTTGGAGCATTTGCTCAGTTTTCCGGTTACAGACGTCCCTCTTTCTCTATCCCACCCCGATGGCTCACCACTAAAGACAGACAAAGCTAACCTAATTAAAATTATTGAGAGCCGAAAGCCGATTTCTACACCAGCCACATTTCCAAAAGTCAACTTGACTGTAATTGACGGCGGTTTTCTTCTCTACGAGACCATTATTCACAACAGCAAGGCCATTTATGGTGGAATGGCTAGAGGAATGTCGCTTCGTATGCAGGAGCAACAGTTCGCGTCCTTTTCGACAATTATCAAACACCCTCAATCAAAGACTGGGAGTGCCAACTACGAGGCTCATCAGCCATACATTTGCGATTACAGGGCCAGATCAGTTACAGAGAGGGAATCCAAATGAACACCTGAAGCGTAGCAGCTTCAAGGAAGAGTTTGCAAGATTTGTTTTGATGGAGTGGGAAAAGCCCTGCTACGCAGATCTTTTTGCAGAAAAGACAGTGATTGCATCGCATGGCGGCAACAGTTTCCATTTCAAGAGGCACGCATCAGGCACTGTGGACATGTCAAAACCAGAGGAGTTTCAGGCGTTCCACGAAGAGGCCGACACGCTTATTGCCTACCACGTAAGCAGGATCGAAGGGGATCATGTCATGGTGAGATCATCCGATACTGATGCGTTGGTTACGTTACTAGGGTTGGTTGTGAGATGTCAAACGCCAACAGTGTGTCTTGACTTTGGCGAGGGAAATGCTTGCCGCTACATCGATGTTTCTGCAATAGCAACCGCTCTTGAGGACTAACAGCCAGGCATCACTAACGCTCTACTAGGTCTCCATGCTTTGATGGGATGCGACTTTACGTCGGTGCTGTTCAAGAAAGGGAAGATTTGGCCATTTACCCAACTCGAAAATGTAAATCCATCGAGCGTCATGGCACTAGAATCCTTGACAACAGATGACGTCGATTATGATGGTGTTGTAAAGTTCGTTTGCTCCGCATTGTACGGGAAGGTAACGTCCTTTATTAACAAAGCCCGATATGAGCTGTTCATGAAGCTGGCTAAGCTGGGCATTGCTTATGGAATGCTATCAAACTTGAAGCGAATTAACTACGCAACCTAACCACCCTGTGATAAGGTCTTCCAGAAACACATGTTGCGATCCAGCTACATTGCACGTATGTGCGGAGAAGGGCAGATCAGGTGATCCCGGCTAACCAGGATCCAAGTGACTACGAGTGGAAGCTGCTTAGTGGTGGGTCCTATGAACCGGTACGGTTTGCAGGTGACGCCTTTCCGTCTATCATCATCAGACACCGTCCCTATCGAGTCGACTGAGGAATATGCAGACATGATCCCAGGTGAAAATAATTTAGGCTGAAACTAATTCCGGAGGCATACATAAGGGGGGTCTTACCCGGGAAACTTTCAGCGTCCGTTACCTTAAGGATGTTTTGCTTCACTTTACCGCTGAATTTTACATAAATATATGTTGCATTTAGTCACGTATGACAAATCACATTTTCAAGTTAAAACAATGCTAGAGAACTAAATGAAAATCAAAACAAGAGGAATTACATGTGCTTAACAACAAATATATTCAGCATTTAGGCAATTTTCTATCTACAAGCAACCAAACATCTATATTATTAATACAGCAAGGATACTGGACTGTAATTACACAGCCGGGTCAATGCCACTGGTCGGGGGGAGTACGGGGTGGGACGTAGTCGGAATGGCTTGGTTGGAGCACCAACTGAGCCATTCCGTCGCGGTGGAGCACTTATAAGTCAGTATGAAAATGGAGCATAGTAACGCCTCGGGGCTCACTTCCCGACAGCGTCAAATGATGATGATGATGATGACCACACAACCCAATGCTCCTTTGGAAATTCGATATACATATTCAAAGGTTTCGACTGTGCAACTGTGGAAGTCCGTGAAGGATGTGTTGATCATGATGAGGTGCTTGCCTACATCTCCGGAAGATACGTAGGTCCACACGAGGCATTCCACAGGCTTATTGAAAACAAAATGCATGACAATAGTCATACATTCGTCCGCTTGGCAGTGCACCTGCCGTTAATGGAAATGTACTACTTTCACCAAGGAAGTGAGGGCACACCAGTAAATAGAGAAAAAGTAACTGCCCTTCTTGCACGGTTTGCACTCAACCAAAATGACCCAGAGGCTCATCAATTCCTTTATCATGAGATTCCTGAGCATTACACGTTCCAGCAAAATCATTGGAGAAGGAGACAGCGAGTAACTAATTCTGTAATTGGGCTCATGTATTTTGTTCAGCCCACTGATAACGAGAGATTTCATTTAAGGCTAATTTTGCTGCATAGAAAAGGTGCAACCTCATTTGATGATTTGAAAACAGTAAATGGTGTCACATATGCAACTTTCAAAGAAGCAGCCATAGCAATGAGCCTGACAAAAAATGATGATCATTGGAGACTCTGCCTTGAAGAAGGTACAGTTATAGGTACACCGGCAGCTCTAAGGAGACTGTTTTCGCTCCTCTTGACTACCTGCCACGCAAACTCCCCACTCCAGTTGAGGGTAGAGTTCCGAGATGAGATGGTGCAAGACTACCTCCACCAGGCCCACCACTGTCAAAACTCTAATGCATGTGACGCACACTACCAACTTGCCCTAGCAGATATTAGTGTCTACCTGCTTGAGAAGGGTTTTGACTTGGCGACCTTTGGATTGCCCACAGTTAATGATGAGTTGCCTCTCACTACACATACTCTTGCTAACAGTGCTGAAGCCGAAATTCACCGCGAAGAGGAGAATGCTACTCTTCTACAACAACAGCTCAATCCAGAGCAAAAACATGTATTTGATGAAATCATTGATTCTATTCAAAACAATACCAATAGAAGATGTTATTATATTGACGGAGCAGGGGGCACAGGTAAGACCTTCCTGTACAAAGCCATAACCTTGAGCCTTAAATCAAGAGGGAAAGAGGTTGTTTCTGTTGCGTACTCAGGGATTTCAAGCACTCTTCTCATCGATGGTAGAACAGCCCATTTGAGATTCAAGCTCCCAATTCCACTTCTACCATCATCAACAAGCTTGATCTGTGCATCTAGCAAGGAGGCAAAGGAATTGATAAATGCATCCATTATTATATGGGATGAAGCTTCCATGATTCCAGCAACTGCTCGGAAAGTAGTGAATATTATACTTCAGGAAATATGTTGCAATGACTTGCCTTTTGGAGGAAAAGTCATGGTTCTAGGAGGCGACTTCAGGCAAGTTCTTCCAGTTGTTCGACAGTTAGGCTCAGTTATTGGCACTCAGTTTATCACCGTTCATGGCTTTATTTTCGTGTCATGATTGCTGTGCAAATGTTCAACATCATCATTATAGCACATTATTTGCCTTTCCGTTGCCTCCATGCGTTGTGAGATGATCAGCTAGCCAGTTACTACCGAAGGCGTTCACTTCAAGTTCGGAACGAGACGGCAACAGATGGCTGCGTAATTCTAATCGATTTCCAAGAACACTTTCATGAAATTGGATAAGCGATCGCACACATGAAATTTGATTACCGCGACTCCTTAGTTGGATGCCGCGATGGGTGATTTTGAAGTAGGGCTATGTAAAACTAAATTAGCTCACAGAAGTCGGAGGAAAGATAGAAAGATATTCGTGTCAGCATCGCAGGCGAACCTGCTTCGCTATACGAGCGGCGCCGATCCCCGATTCTCAGCCCTTCGGCCGGGAGGGCCTTTCGACCTGAACGCCGGGCGGGGGGCTAGCTCACCAAGGCAGATACCCTACTACGCTCCCGTTTCTCTTTTTTTTTCGGAAGAGTGAAACCGTCGGAGGACAAAAACATGCTTACCGGAATCCTGAGTCATTTAGCTACACAGCGGTTCAAAGTTTACGTCCATAGAGCAAATGTGGCGACCACACAAAAATCATTTCAGAAGACCAGATTTTAGCTTAAAAACTGCTAGTCTGCCGTACATTTAATCCAATTCTGCCGAAACTACTTTATGAACTGAACTGGTTTTGATATCAAAATGTAGCTAAATGATATTCAGACCCCGTGAAACCGTTGTCATATCTTATAACGTTTTCCATCGATGCCAGTTTCAACTCTTACTCATAAATCTGCCCATATACCAAAGTTGCGAGTTTGAAGGCGCGGTTTGTTATGTTTTCATACGTTTTTAACGCTATAACTAAATGCATAAGAAAGACAATTTATTTCTCTTTCTAGCAAGGGTCAAATAAATAAATTACGCCAATAAACGGCGTCATAATTGCGATTTTACAAATTCAACCCGATTTGTGGTCAAAACGGAAGTCGCGCAAGAAGGCTCACTACGGGGAAAAATGGCTCAAAAGGGCAAAACTTCAAGCTCAATTCGAGAGTTCTAAACGTGCTTTGAATTGAATTTCCTTTTGCATGCAACGTTTTTACCCTGTTTCACAACTTTTTCGTCTTAATCCCGGTAACATTTCGAAATTCGACTTTTTTTAACCACCCTACTCAACAGCCAGAGTTACATTGCAATCACGGTGCTATCAACATTTGACAAGGTTGCCATTTCAGATCAGCTCATTGTAAATGTAAATGTCACTTTATTTAACAATGGTTGACCAATAAGCCAATGGCTTGTCTCGTTTGGGGTGCTAGACAATTAAACTACAGAAAACATAACAAATTTATAAGTTGGCTTTGAAGGGAGTTGAACCAGGGATGTCTGAATGGCAGCTTCACACATACTGGCTGATCATACCGACATTTGCAATTTAAACTCAAAGTTTTCAGCCTATCATTATGGACTCACCTTAATGATGCAGCCATGCCACGTAAAGACAGCCGCTTTGGCACCAGAGGCAAATGTATAGCGACGGTTTTTCACAAGCTCTGTACCAAATATCTCTGCTTGTCCACTTTGCAGCTATAAAACAATTGCAGCAATGTAATTACCACGCCACGAACTGTCAAGCTTTCATACAGTATGAACCTGGCAGGTTTACAGGCAGGCAGACCATCAGAAATAGTTAGGCAAATGGTCCAATCGACAACTCCCACGGGCCATTGCTGCTTAGAAAGACAAACAGGTGGGTCTGCAGGGGTGTAAAAACCTAATAAAAAACTTGGTTCGCTAATGCTAACGCTAATTTGCTTAAAATTAATTGGCTAAACCTGAAACTAATTGATTTGAAAAGTAGTTCGCTGTAACTAAAAACTAAATACTCAAAAAAATAGTTTTCGCTAAAAAACCAAAAACCAACTGCCACACTTTTTATAAAAGGGAAGAGGAAGTTTGCAAGCGAATTCGATGCCAGTCTTTCTGTTCCTTCACATTTGAAAAAGGATCAGGCTAAGACCAGAAGTTGTCCGAAGGATTGACTGTTGCAGATCTAAACAAATTGATCTACCACTCTATAGGCACGCGACAAGTTTTGTAATTTTGTTTGTTGGATTGTACTGCTGGCTGACTTGTATAGGCTGTCACATGTTCTAACTAACTAAAACGACATTATGACGCGAGCGTCACAAGCGTCGTCTGAACCTTTTCAGTCAATATTGTATGCGAGCAACTTTCTTTGCCCAGGAGGGTCGGTGCTGCACTGCAGGAGTCGCAGTTGATAGGTCGAGACCTATGCAGCAAGGTCTTCCCTTGTCTGATCCAGATATGTGGCTCTCAGGGCTCCACCGTGTCGTAGGGGGTCCGTGGGTTGGTTTGACAGATGCAAGGCGATGGCAAGAGGTGTGTCCGGCCTACGGAGAGAATGACCAATCAGAGCTAGGCGCTGCTTCCGAAGGATGGCAGTTGCTGGTAATTTTCGTGATCTGTGGTACAGTTCTTCATTTCTGCACCGAGCTGGATAGCGAATATCAAGGGCGATTCTTATCAGCCATGATTTATGCTATCTCCGAGCGATTTTGTGACTGTCCAAGTCTCCCCGCAATAAAACAACATGTTTTCAACACACGCCGAGAAGAGAGACATTTTTGCATGGTCTGAGGCTGATGACTGCCAAACGACAGACAATCTTGTGAGTGCGACCATAGCGAGGCGATGACGCCTCTTAAAGCTGGATGTCGAATCTGCAATATTGCTGCCAAGGTAAGTATATTCCTTTGATATTGGCAATTCATCGTCATTGTTAGTACAGACCACACTTTCTGCTTCAACGACAAACATGACTTTGGTTTTCATAGCATTGACTTCCAGATCAGCCGTTTGAGATGTGGCCTGGAATCGCCCGAACTGCGATTGTGCTGATAATGCATTGTCAGACAGCAAACAGGTGTCATTTGCAAATGCCAGCGCAGGCAGTTTCACAGGACGGAAGCGAGCCGATGACCGTCGTCCAGCAGTGTTCCGAATTGTGTTGACGGTGTACGCATCTTCATCTTGCAGGGACATGCGCATGTCACATGTTCCATTGTCCAATGTTGGTAGTATTGACAGCAATCAACAATCAAATCATGTTTGCATTTGCTTAATGTACCCAATGAAAGATGAGAAATGCGAAGGACGCGAGACTGGATGGGATAGCTCCTCTTAGTAAGACACCTTCGTAACAGCAGAATAACAAATAGATGTACATCATGCTGCATTCGGTGTTTCTCTCAATTCAATTGCTTTCAGGAAAACCCATTTCTCAATAGTTCAGCGACATTTTCTATTCCAAAATTAGCATATTAGTTTTACCAGAAAGAAATTTAGCTAAACTAGCCCCGTATGGAAAACTCGTAAATCGTACGCCGG
>OFHS01003770.1:0-15839 GCA_900245855.1 Calvadosia cruxmelitensis | reverse complement strand
CCAAATTATCAGCGGCATCTACTATGGCCATTACGCCTATAATCCTTTTAGGATGGTTCAGTCAAAAACAATTGGTGCGAGGACTTACCTTTGGCGCCGTTAAATAAATAGAGTTATTTCATGGGACACATAAGAATCGAAAAATTGACGAAAAATTTTGATGACACGCCGATAATTCCTTCATTCGATTTAACCGTGAACCCTGGAGAATTTGTGGTTTTTGTCGGACCGTCTGGCTGTGGTAAATCAACCCTATTACGTATGATAGCGGGTCTTGAAGACGTGACTTCAGGAAAGATATTTATTGATGAGGTCGATTGCACTTATGCGCGTTCGGCCGATCGCGGACTGGCTATGGTTTTTCAAACCTACGCTTTGTACCCGCATATGTCCGTCCGCAATAATATTGCTTTTCCATTAAAAATGGCAAAGTTGCAAAAAAAAGAAATTCAACAAAAGGTCGAACAAGCTGCTGAGATACTCAATCTGACAACGTACCTTGACCGACGACCAAAGCAATTATCAGGTGGGCAAAGACAAAGAGTAGCTATAGGTCGAGCAATAGTACGCGAACCGAAGGCGTTTTTATTTGATGAACCCCTTTCTAATTTGGATGCGGCTCTACGGGTAAATATGCGGATTGAAATTTCTCAATTGCATCAAAAGCTTGGTACGACAATGATTTATGTGACCCATGATCAGATAGAAGCCATGACTTTGGCAGATAAAATTGTGGTTTTAAATCATGGAGTTATAGAACAAGTGGGAAATCCTTTGGAATTGTATGAAAATCCCGCCAATCTTTTTGTCGCAGGTTTTATCAGTTCACCTAAAATGAACTTTTTAATGGGAGAAAAAGCAGCCACTTTTGATGCCCATACGATTGGATTGCGGCCTGAGCATTTATTGGTTTCGGCAGATACTGGTGAGTGGGAAGCAAAAATTATTAATGCCGAACATCTGGGTTCAGATACTTATTTATATATGGAAACCGCAGCGGGCGAAAAAATTTGTGTGCGTTGTCCTGGGGAAATAGGATTGCAGGAGTGTCAATCTGTATTCTTTTCTATTAGCCGCGACAAGGTTTATCGCTTTGATCAACTCGGCAAGCTTATTAAATGAAACGATTGACCGGAAAATCTGCTCTCATTACAGGTGGTGCTCGAGGTATAGGAAAGGCTTTTGCCAAAGCGTATCTCGATGAAGGAGCAACGGTCGTCATTGGTGATTTGAATCTTGCTTTGGCCGAAAAAACCGCGGCAGAGTACGACGATAATTGCTACGCTGTTAGCCTTGACGTGACAAAACAAAAATCTATAGACGCGGCCTTTGATGAGTTGGTGGAGAAAACTGGTCGGATTGATATTTTAGTAAACAACGCTGCGATTTTTGATTTGGCCCCTATTATTGAAATTAACGAATCTGGTTATCAAAAAGTTTTTGATGTTAATGTCAAAGGAACTTTGTTTTGTCTGCAGGCGGCTGCCAAACAAATGATTGCCCAAGGGCAAGGCGGGAAAATCATTAATATGGCAAGCCAGGCGGGACGAAGAGGTGAGCCTCTTGTTGCGGTTTATTGCGCTACTAAAGCTGCTGTTATTAGCTTAACTCAATCAGCTGGATTGAATTTAATACAACATGGGATTAATGTTAATGCAATTTCTCCTGGGGTGGTAAACGGTGAACATTGGGACGGCGTCGATGCGTTCTTCGCAAAATACGAACGCTTAAAAACGGGTGAAAAAAAACGCCAAGTAGGGGAATCTGTTCCCTATGGGCGGATGGGAACTACCCAAGATTTAGTGGGTATGGCTATTTTTTTGGCGAGCTCGGAGAGCGATTATGTGGTGGCTCAAACCTATAATGTAGACGGCGGCAGTTGGATGAATTAGGCATGATCATGGAATCTCTTATTAAACTTAACGAATCTAACCTTCCTTCTTTTCCCTCCTCAGTTAAACTCCCAAACTATAATCGTTCCCAACTCCTTCCTGGGATTGTTCATATTGGAGTGGGGAATTTTCATCGTGCGCACCAATCATGGTATTTACATCGGTTATTTCAACAAAACTTAAATTTGGACTGGGCGATCATTGGCAGCGGTGTTCGTTCTTATGACAGTCAAATGAGGCTAAAATTACAAAATCAGGATTATCTCACAACGCTGATTGAGCTCGATCCCAAGGGGAAGTCTATCGAGGTGGTTGGTTCAATGATTGGCTATACGAAGATTACCGCAGGTAATGTTGAATTAATTGCTCAAATGAGTGACCCGGCCATTCGTATTGTTACTCTTACGGTTACTGAAGGTGGCTATTATATTTCCCCCATCAACAAGCAATTGAATACGGGACATGCCGATATTCAGCATGATATTTCCCATCCAGGCCTTCCAGTAACGGCTTTTGGAGCGATCGTTGCCGCGTTAAAAAACCGACGTGATCGAAGAATAAGGCCTTTTACCTGTCAGAGTTGTGATAATCTCCAGGGGAATGGAGATATACTCAAGCAAACTATTATTGCTCTTGCTGAGCAACAGGATGTATCATTAGCCCTTTGGATAACGGAAAATGTTACATTCCCGAATTCTATGGTTGATTGTATAGTACCAGCGACTACGGATAAAGAGCGAAAATTGACGCATAAATTCGGTATTAATGACGCGGTGCCTGTGACTCATGAAAATTATCGTCAATGGGTGCTTGAAGATAGTTTCTGTAATGGCAGACCTGATTGGCAAAAGGTAGGCGCTGTTTTCAGCGATCGAGTCCATGATTATGAAACCATGAAAATCCGTATTTTGAATGGAGGTCATCAGGTTATAGCAGGGATAGGGGAAATCCTTAGTATTGAAACCATTGCAGAAATCATGACTCACGCAATAATTCGTCGTTTTTTTCAAAAAGTTGAAAATCAGGAAATTAGGCCTCATGTTCAATCTGTCCCAGAGTTTACGCCGAATGAATATGTTGATCTCATTGAACGGCGTTTTTCAAATCCAAATATTGTCGATACTACCCGTCGCGTTGCTTTTGATGGCTCCAGCCGCCATCCTGGTTTTATTCTTCCTTCTGTTCGTGATTGTTTGTCTCAAGGGATGCCCGTTAATGGTTTGGCGCTGGTGTCTGCCGCTTGGGCGAGATATTGCTTTGGTCAGCGTGAAGATGGTTCAAAGGTTGAAGCCAACGATCCTAATTGGGAAACCTTGCAAAAACAAGCAGAATTATCAAGACAAGTTCCTCAAACTTGGTTAGAAATGGTAGATATATATGGCGATTTGAGTCAAGCTGAAGCTTTTGCCAAGCCTTTTAATAAGTGGCTCAAATGTATTTATGAGAGAGGTGTGGAAACCGCTATGCATGAATATTTATCCGAGTCATAACATTTCTATTTTTTCTCCATGAGTTTCTTGGGTATTGATCTTGGTACTTCTGGACTTCGTGTTTTATTATTAGATGAAGGCGGAGCATTTCTGGCTTCCTCTGAAAGTGAGTACGAGATTCATCACCCTCATTCTGGATGGTCAGAGCAAAATCCTTATGATTGGATCGAGGCCTTAGAAAAGGCCATTGCTGACATACAACTCCTTTATCCCCAATTTAAAGAACTACAAGCTATTGCAGTTGCTGGCCAAATGCACGGAGCGACCTTGCTCGATCGAAACGGTATAATCATTCGTCCGTGTATTTTATGGAATGATACTCGCAGTAAAGAACAGGCTGAAGTTTTAGATGCTCATGACAGAGTTAGAGATTTAAGTGGAAACATTGTTTTTCCAGGGTTTACCGCTCCGAAACTCGAATGGATTAAGCGTTATGAACCAGATAATTATGAGCGAATAGCGAAGGTTTTATTACCAGCAGGTTTTTTAAATTACTATCTTACTGGAGATTTTGTCGCTGATCTCTCCGATAGTGCAGGCACGACTTGGTTAGATGTACACCAGCGGGCTTGGTCTGCCGAATTACTGATGGCGGGCAGCATGAGTCAGGAGCAAATGCCTCAACTTTTTGAAGGTTGCCGACCAGCGGGAATTTTAAGGAAAGAGATCCAAGAAAAATGGGAACTTAAGTCTCCTGTGGTGATCGCAGCCGGAGCCGGAGATAATGCCGCGGCGGCTTGCGGAATGGGTATTGTCGAAGAAGGACAGGGTTTTGTTTCTTTGGGTACGTCGGGTGTCTTACTTGCTGCTCGTAACGGGTATCATCCAGCCCCTCAAACAAGTGTTCATACCTTTTGCCATGCTTTACCTGACCGCTGGTACCAGATGGGAGTTATGCTTTCAGCTACTGACAGCTTAAATTGGCTCGCTGGCATAGTGGAGAAATCACCAGAAGATTTGACTCAGGAAGTTGGCACCGTTTTAGAACAACCAGGGGATCTTACTTTTCTCCCGTATCTCTCTGGGGAACGCACCCCACATAATGATGTTGAAATTCGAGGCACTTTTATGGGATTGGGGATAAACAGTGGGAGGAAAGACTTAACTCAAGCGGTCATGCAAGGCGTCGCTTTTGCTTTAAAAGATTCCCAACAAGCTCTCTTTGATTGTGGAGCAAAGCCTGCAGGTTTGTATGTCATCGGCGGAGGGAGTCGCTCTCGATATTGGATTCAACTTATAGCGACAGTTTTTAATCTTCCGCTTTATCTTGCGGAACAAGGAGAATTCGGTGTGGCGCTGGGAGCTGCTCGTTTGGCTATGATCGCTGTTGGAACACAAAAGGGCTTGATAGAAGCTGAACTTATCGAAGCAATAATGACGCAACCACGAATTATTGAGACGATCTATCCTGATCAACGATTAATTGAAGTTTATGAAAGTGCGTATCGCCGTTTTCGGAAAAGTTATCCCGCAATTAAGAGCATTGATTGCCAGTAGGGTTTTATCGGCTCGTTATTGAACGTGGTTACCAAGAATTATTCAACACAAATTGAAATATATCAATAAAAAGAGAATTCTCTCTGAAAGTTCCTGCTCTTTTTAATTCCTTAAATCAAAAAAATATTTTTTTAAGGAACCCTTTCTTTGATTATTTAATATTGAACAAATTGCTGAACTCAGCAATTTGCTCTGTGTTTTAATACTTTTTTGACTTTTTTCTAAAAATATCAAAACAAGTTGAGATATATCAGTTTGAGGTATTAGATTGGAGTTGAAAGCAGGGGTATCTAGTCTTCTCGGAAAATTTAAACTCAGAATAAAGCTATGTCTGGGCTAGGCACTTCCAGAATCTTTTGTTATAAGATCATAGATTTGTGTTTGAATGCGTTTTCCAATTATTTTTGTGCTCAACGAATATTTTCCCTTGTTTGTAAACTTTTATCCTATCACTTTTAAATCGACATATGGCGACCATAGAACTTGTTTTAGAGAATGGAACCCGTCTCAAAGGCGAACATTTTGGGTATAAACAATCAGTCTCAGGAGAGCTCGTCTTTAATACGGGGATGACTGGTTATACCGAAACTATGACGGATCCCTCTTATGCAGGGCAAATTATTGTTTTTACCTATCCCTTAATCGGAAATTACGGTATTCCCGACGAGAGTCAAGAGTTTGGATTGCTGAAATATTTTGAGTCAGACAGGATTCATCCGAAGGCCATAATCATCAATTATCTTGAAACGCATTATAGCCATTGGAAAGCAGTTAAGAGTTTGGAAGAATGGATGATCGAGCATAAAATCACTGGTCTTAAAGGTATTGATACACGATATTTAACGAAGATGCTGAGTCAATCAGGAAACCAACTGGCAAAATTAATGTATGAGAAGCAAGATATCGACTTTTATGATCCGAATAAAGAAAACCTTGTCGCTCAAGTCAGTATCAAGGAACCACTTCTCTATGAAGCTGGAGATAAACGTATTATTTTGATTGATACGGGATGTAAATACAATATTATTCGCTCCTTTTTGGAAAGAGGGGTAAGCGTTTTGCGTGTACCTTGGGATTATGATTATAGCGAGGAGCAATTTGATGGAATCATGCTCACCAATGGGCCAGGAGATCCGGCACAGGTTGAGGCAACGGTGAATATATTACGCAAACATTTAGAAAAAGATAAACCGATTTTTGGTATATGCTTAGGACATCAAATTTTATCCAGAGCTGCTGGGGCGAATACCTATAAGATGGATTTTGGACATCGTTCGCAAAATCAACCTTGTATCAGGGTCAGTTCAAAACGTTGTTACATCACTTCGCAAAACCATGGTTATGCGGTTGATACAAATACCTTATCGAAAGACTGGAACCCTTGGTTTTTTAATGCAAATGATGGAACAAATGAAGGAATTATTCACGCTACAAAAAATATTTGTTCGGTTCAATTCCATCCTGAGGCTAATCCAGGACCTACTGATGCCGCTTTTTTATTTGACGATTTTATTAAAAATCTTTCTTAAGACCTTTTACTTGTTTTATAAACGTTACGCCGAAAACATTCTCTTTCATTTTCTTTTTTCCCACCATTTCTCTTATGAATTTTGATATTAACAAAGTAATAATCCTCGGTAGTGCCGCCTTAAAAATTGGCGAAGCGGGAGAATTTGATTACTCAGGTAGTCAGGCGATCAAGGCTTTGAAAAATGAAAATATTATTACGGTTTTGGTAAATCCAAATATTGCTACCATACAAACCAGTGGGCAATTAGCGGATAAGGTTTACCTGTTACCAGTAACTCCAGAGATGATTGAAGAAGTCATTAAAAAAGAAAGACCCAACGGCATTTTACTGGCTTTTGGAGGGCAAACCGCCCTTAATTGTGGCATAGCTCTCAAGAAAAGAGGTATTTTAGAAAAATATAACGTCAAGGTTTTGGGGACACCAGTGGAGGTCATTGAATCTACTGAAAATCGAGAACTTTTCCGTCAAAAACTCGAAGAAATTGACGCTCCGACACCACGCAGTATAGCGGTTTCCGATTTAGAATCGGCAATTACGGCAGCGGAAAAAATTAAGTATCCAGTGATGACTCGAATCGCATTCGCCTTGGGAGGATTAGGCTCAGGGGTCTGTCGGACAAAGGAAGAATTGATCCATAAAATGGAAAAATCCCTAAATTATGCTCCACAGGTTTTGATTGAAGAATATCTGGAAGGCTGGAAAGAAGTGGAATACGAAGTGGTGCGGGATAGTTTTGACAACTGTATCACGGTTTGCAACATGGAAAATTTAGATCCACTTGGGATTCATACAGGAGAGTCTATAGTCATCGCTCCAAGTCAAACATTGGATAACCACGAATACCATAAATTACGAGAAATCTCGATCCGTACGGTTCGTCATCTTGGCGTGGTTGGGGAGTGTAACGTCCAATTTGCGTTGAACTCAAAATCCGACGAATGTCGTATTATTGAAGTCAATGCCCGATTATCGCGTAGCTCAGCGTTGGCTTCGAAAGCAACGGGTTATCCTTTGGCTTATATTGCGGCTAAAATTGCTTTGGGATATAGCTTAACGGAACTGACAAATTCTATTACGTGCTCAACTATGGCTTGTTTTGAGCCAGCCCTAGACTATGTAACCGTAAAAATTCCTCGTTGGGATTTAAGTAAATTTTCTTTGGTTTCTAAAGAACTTGGTTCCAGTATGAAATCAGTTGGAGAAGTTATGGGAATTGGTAGAACCTTCAATGAAGCTATCCAAAAAGCCTTGCGTATGCTTGATATTGGAGCGAATGGTTTTGTTGCTAATCCTAATGAACTGGGTAATCGGGAAAACTTAGAAGAAGAATTGCGTAACCCCACGGATGAACGCATATTTGCTATCGCCTACGCCATGCGCTCAGGAATGACCATAGATCAAATTCATGAAATATCATTTATTGATCGCTGGTTTTTATCGAATCTTGAGAAAATTGTCTGTATTGAGCAGAAAATAGATCGATATTCTGAGGGAATGTGTCCAAGATCAATTTTCGTGGAAGCAAAGAAAAATGGTTTTTCCGATATGCAAATAGCGATTTTGCTCAATAGTTCCGAGCGGGTAGTACGTCAGAACCGTATTAATTATGGTGTTATCCCGTTTGTGAAACAAATTGACACTTTAGCAGGTGAGTATCCTGCCAAAACAAATTATCTGTACTTAACTTATAACGCTTCAGAAGATGATATTTTACCTGATAACCAAGACACGCGTCCGAGTATAATCGTATTAGGTTCGGGAGCTTATCGAATAGGAAGTTCGGTTGAATTTGATTGGTGTTGTGTCAACGCGGTGCAAACCGTGAAAAAAGAAAATTATCGTTCTGTCATGATCAACTATAATCCAGAAACTGTCTCCACGGATTATGACGAAGTCGATCGATTGTATTTTGATGAAATTCGACTGGAAACGGTTCTTGATATTTATCAAAAAGAAAACCCTGAGGGAGTTATCATTTCAATGGGAGGGCAAATATCCAATAATTTAGCCTTACCTTTAAATAAATATGGGGTAGAGATTTTAGGGACGTCTCCCAACCAAATCGATCGAGCGGAAGATCGGCATAAATTTTCAAAAATGCTTGATAGACTCGCCATCGATCAACCACCTTGGGAAGAATTAACGGATATAGAGAGCGCAAAAGCATTTGCTGGGCAAGTTGGTTATCCCGTTTTGATCCGCCCCTCATATGTCTTAAGTGGTTCAGCTATGGCGGTCGCCACTGGAGATCTTGAATTAACTCGTTTTTTAGGGAAGGCGGCTAAGCTGAGTTCTGAACACCCAGTAGTAATTACGAAGTTTTACGAAAACACGAAAGAAATTGAACTGGATGGCGTGGCTTGCAAAGGAAAGTTAGTTCGTTTTGCTATTTCTGAGCATGTGGAAAACGCAGGGGTTCATTCGGGAGACGCCACCTTGGTTTTGCCTGCTCAAAGAACTTATTTAGAAACGTTGAAGAGAGTACGACAGGTCGGGGTTAAAATTGCCAAAGAATTGGAAATTACTGGACCTTTTAATATGCAGTTTTTGGCAAAAGATAACAGTATTAAGGTGATTGAGTGTAATTTAAGATCGAGTCGAAGCTTTCCGTTTGTTTCGAAAGTAACGAAGGAAAATTTCATAGACATTGCCGTACAGGCCATGCTGTACGGAAAAGTCAAAAAGGTACAACAGTACTTTACAGATCTGTCTTATGTGGGGGTTAAAGCTTCACAATTTTCGTTTACCCGTTTGAATGGAGCTGATCCTTCTTTGAGCGTAGAAATGTCATCTACTGGAGAAGTGGGGTGTATCGGTGAAGACTTTAACGAAGCGTTACTAAAATCTTTATTATCGGTTGGATATCATTTTCCTCTTAAATCGATTCTCCTTTCTTCGGGGTCAGAAGAAAATAAATTCAGCCTTTTGGAATCGGTCAAGCAATTGCAAAAAATGGGAGTGAAAGTTTACAGCACCCCTGGAACCCATCTTTTTTTACAGCGGAATCAATGCGAAAGCATTCGAGTGAGCTGGCCCAATGAGAAAGAATCGAATTTTCCCATGGTCTTGGATGTTATCCAAGAAGAAAACTTAGATTTGGTTATTAATATTCCAAGAAATTTCCGAGTAGAAGAACTGAATAATGATTACAAAGTTCGTCGTAAAGCCGTTGATTTTGCCATTCCACTTATTACGAATGTGCAGTTGGCCAAACGCTTGATCGATGCACTCTCAGAAAAAAAGCTAGAAGATCTCAAAATCGAGGCTTGGAATAATTATTAACGATAATCTCGCAAGGCTTCAAAAGGGTAAGAAACTTTTACTTTTCTTGATAGATCATTTTATTGACGCACTCTCAGAGAAAAAGCTAATCGAATTTTCCCATGGTCTTGGATGTTATCCAAAAAGAAAACTTAGATTTGGTTATTAATATTCCAAGAAATTTCCGAGTAGAAGAACTGAATAATGATTACAAAGTTCGTCGTAAAGCCATTGATTTTGCTATTCCACTTATTACGAATGTGCAGTTGGCCAAAAGCTTGATCGATGCACTCTCAGAAAAAAAGCTAGAAGATCTCAAAATCGAGGATTGGAATAATTATTAACGATAATCTCGTAAGGCTTTAAAAAGGGTAAGGAATTTTTACTTTTCTTGATAGATCATTTTTTCGAGTTTCATCCGTTGTATTTTACCAGAAGGTCCCTTAGGTAATTCCTCAATAATATGTATTCGATCAGGAGCTTTAAAAACCCCTACAGCTTTATGACAAAGCTCGATTAATTCTTCTGCACTCGGCCGGTTTTTTTTGTTCAGTCGGACACAAGCTTCGACGTTCTGTCCATAATTTGGGCATTTTCTGCCAAAAGCGGCGGCTTCGATTACTCCTGGATGAGTATAAAGGACTTCGTCTAATTCTCTTGGAGAAATATTTTCTCCACCTTTGATTATTAATTCTTTTTTTCTTCCAGTAATACGTACATACTGTTCTTTGTCTTTAATCGCCAAATCGCCGCTCAGATACCAACCATCTGGAGTATAAGCTTTTCGAGTTGTTTCTTCGTCTCGGTAGTATCCCATCATCACATTTGGACCTTTAATGACGATTTCCCCTTCTGTTCCGTCTGGAACTTCTTGGCCTTGTTCATTAATTAATCGAATTTCGTTTCCGAAGGGCAGGCCAACACTACCAATTTTGCATTTTTTAGGCGGTCGAGGATTCGAAAGTATTTGTGCGGATGTTTCGGTAATGCCGATGGTTTCCACAATAGGAATGCCAAGTTCTTCTTGAAATTGTTCGTGTACTTCCACAGGCAAGGGAGCGGAGGCCGAACGCACAAATTGAAGAGAAGATAGATCATGGTTTTGAGGGCTTACCTCCTGAGTCCTAATGGCATTAAGCATATAAGAAGCGATAGTTGGAACTATACTGGCCCAAGTAATGGAATGTTTCTCAATAATTGGAAAGAGGCGTCGAGCACTGAATTTTCTTTCTAAAACAAGGCTGGAGCCACTACTGATGGCACTCATAAAACTGATGCAAATAGCATTGATATGATAAAGAGGTAACAGGCAAAGACCTCGGTCATTTGAATTAAGTTCGTGAGCCTCAACGGTATTTTTACCTCCAGCAAGAAGGTTTTGATGGCTCAATAACACGCCTTTCGGATTGCCTGTTGTTCCGCTGGTATACATCAGTAATGCGGGTATTTCTTCCTGGTTTCCTTGTGAAGTATCGATGCGGTGCTTTGTAGAGTTACTGACACGTTGAGTAAAGGGCCTATCCAAGGGGCTTACCTCAGTATCGAGGACAATAATTTCTGGTGAAGTTTCTAAGGCAAGACATCGAATCTTTTCGGTTTCCTTTGAAGAAGAAAAAATAATTTCTGGAGAACAATGGTTCAACACATAAGCCATTGCCGTATTACCACTCACTAAATTAAGAGGCATAACTACGCGTCTGGTGTAAAATCCAGCTAAAAGAAGTTCCATAGCGGCACAGCTATTTTGCATTGCGATGGCAAAAACATCTCCCTTATTTATCCCAAGTTTTTCAAAAAAAGAGTGGTATTTTTCCAGTGTGTTTTTTAATTCCACATAGGTATAAGAAAATTTTTTTCCTGAATCATCGTTTTCAGGAAAAATAAAAGCTGGTTTATCAGGTTGGTGCTCCGCCCAATATTGAATGATCTGATCAATAGTCATAATTTTTTTGAAACAAGGATTATTTTATACCAAATGCTCATCAATTTTTTTCATGCAGATGCTGGTCAATTTTATAGTTGTGGATAATTTGCGCGTGGATCGTACCGTTTTATATAATCTCCCAAGACGTTTTCGACAGACGGTTCGTTTTTTGGAATTTCTCGGACGACCTTAACCGTATTAAGAAAGTGTTTATAATGAAGATTGCCGTCGATAGAATTCCCCCCCCAACTCCCGCATCCCATAGAAAGTGAAAAAGGAAGAGCATTGTTGAATGCGCCGCCAGTAGCAAAGCAATGAGCTTGATTGACGATTATCCGGCAAGTTGGCAAGTCTTTGGCTAAATCCAAAGGTTGATCTAGTATACGGGTGTGAATTCCCAGTGAGTGGCCTGCTCCTTGATTCTTTAAAAGTTTACCCGCTATTTCTTTGGCAGAGGAGAAATCTTTGGCTCGGTACAAGGTAAGAACTGGACTCATTCTTTCGCGAGAAAACATAATGTCATGGCCAATTTTTGTTTCTTCCACCATCAGGAAGGTTGTATTTTCTGGAACTGAAATCAGACAGGCTTTCGCTATTTCTGTTGCTTTCTTAGCGATCAAATTAGGATTAAGTTTATTTCCTAGAAATAACTCCTTTTGTAAAACAGCTTTCTGTTCTGTGTTGAAACAATAACCTCCTTCTTTTTGTAATTGTTGCATTAAATCATCATAAACATCGCTCAAGCAGATTAGATTATTTTCTGAGGAGCACGAAGTGGCATTGTCAAAAGTTTTTGAAAGGTGAATTTTATGGGCGGTTTGAGCTAAATCAGCTGACGAATCCACTATGGTTGTCACGTTTCCTGTGCCTACGCCTATTGCTGGAGTTCCGCTTGAATAGGCTTTTCTGACATTGTTTTGTGATCCAGTTACCAAGACAAGATCAACCAGTTTGATGAGCTCTTCGGTGGCTTGCTTACTAGCCGGAGTAGGCATTTGCTGCACTAAAAATTCAGGAGCTTCAATTTTCTTCAGTTCGGCATGAATATATTGCAAAAGCATAGAAAATGATTGCTCTCCCTTGGGTGAAGCTGAGATAATAATACTATTTCCACATTTAAGCGCATTAATGATCTTATTTGTTGGAGTCGCGATTGGATTTGTAGAAGGTGTTAAGGCCGCTATTACGCCTATAGGGCGAACAAATTCGGTGATGCCAGACTTAGGTGTTTCACGTACAATGCCCGTTGTTTTTACATTTTGGAGATCGCGGAGGAGCCCTAAGGTTTTTCGGTGGTTTTTTATGATTTTATCTTCAACCTTACCATAACCCGTATCCTTAACTGCGAAGGTGGACAGTTTTTGGTTGTGTTCTGGTTTCATAAGAGCCCAAGCTACAGCATGGGATAATTCATCAAGTTGTTGTTGATCATAAGAAGTAATTTTTTCTGATGCAAAACGTGCTTGGTTCACTATTTGTTGTATGGTGTCTGTAGTCATAGACAGTTTTTTGGAAGCAAAGACAGAAAGTCAAGGGAGGTAAAAAGTAAATTACTATTTGGAGTGTTCATTTTTGAGACCTAGACCAAAGCTCCCAATTTTATCGGAAACGGCGGAAGTATTTGGTCTATGTTTTTGCTGAAGTGCTCTCTCTTGTTTATAGCCCTTTCAGTAAATCTTCGAGAAAAGGTTGTCGTTTTGCCCACATTTCTTGAACTTCGGTACGGTTCATGATACGAATAGGGGCACCCGCATTTTTCAATTGTTTCTTAACTCGTGGGTGAGCAAACATGCGTGGCACCGCGTCAGCTAAAAAATCAATCACTTTTTTTGGTGTGCCTTTAGGAACCATGATGCCACGGAAATTTACGCTCGAATCGTCGACATTAAATCCAGCTTCTTTAAAGGTCTGTACATTGGGAAGGAATTCTTTGTTTCGAGTATTGTCGGCTATGGCAAGAATTTTAAGATTGTCACGGCTACGGTAGGCATCAGAAAGGTTATTAACTCCTGCTATGACTTGCCCCCCCACCACTGATTTCAAAGCTGGAGCCCCACCTTTATGAGGAACATAAGTCAAAGAAACACCCGTTTCTTTTTTAATTTGTAAGAAGGCAATATGATGCCCCACAAACAAACCAGCTCCAGAGACCGTTACTTTTTTGGGGTTTTTCTTGGCATAATTGATTAAGTCCTTGATCGAATTAAATTCACTGTCCTTAGCAACAACGAGTACCGCTGGATCTGCTCCCCAGTTGGCAATGGGTTCTAGATTGTTAATGTTATATTTTGTTTTAAATTTAATTGATTGAGCAATAAAGTGAGGTACGTTGTACGATCCTGTTTCATATCCATCTTTTTTAGCTTTGGATGCAAACTGATCCCAGCCGACTCTGCCGCCTGCTCCTGGTCGGTTTAAAATTACCATGGGCTGGCCAAGAAAATCTTTATTAGAGGAGACCATAGTAACTATACGAGCCTGAAAATCAGTTGCTCCACCAGGACTATAGGCAACCATTAAGCTCACTGGTCGATCTGGATATTTTGCTACAAGTAAAGAGGGAGTGGCAAATCCAATCAACAGAACACAGCTAATCAAGATTTTTTGAATCAATTGAAAAAATTTCATATTATTCTCCTATGAAAAATGTCAAAGAATAATTCTTGTCCAACAGACAAGAATTCAAACGCTCTCGAATACCTTTTAGATGATATGTCAAGAGTAGCTGAATTGGATTCAGCAAAGTAAATCCTTAAAAAATAGGACTTTATATCAGAAACCCACGTGGGGTTTGTACTTTTAATAATACATGAAACAATAAATACAGTAACAACGTAAATCCAGCAGAGAAAAGTATGTCGTTTAAAAAATATCTAAATAGCATCGGTTTTTCAACATGCTGATTCAATCGTTTTGAAGAAATAGACTGATAAGAACGCGAGTAAAAAAGAACGGTGACGATTAAAAATATCCACGAGATAACATAAAAACCGACGCTTTCGGAAAAATAAACATAACTCACCATGAAAAAGGCTCCTGGAGAAATACGTTTGAAATATTTTAACTCTAATTTCAAGGCATCTTGTTTTTTCGTAAAGAAAAACATTCCTAAATCAATCAGTACAGAAAACAGCAAACCACCCGCCATCAGTCTTGGAAAGAGAAATGCGGTTTCTTGCGTATCAATGGAATAGCTCAACCATGTTACGGTTCCAGCAATTGTTAATAAAATAATGTTTTTTACCCACGCGGGTAAAGAAATTGATTTTTGTGTTTCCGCTGACATATCTATTTCTGCAATTATATTTTTTGTTTTTGTTGACGGAAAAAATGACTCCAAAGACTATAGCCAAAAGAAGTGATACATAAGCCTATAAGCGTAAGATTCAAACTACCAGTCAAAAAATATTGAGGAAGTCCATCGGTGGCCTGAGCGATGATTGAACCTTGCACAAAATTTGACTCTGCTAATGGACCCAAAACTAAACCAAGTACTAAAGGTGCACTGCGTAAGCCAATTTTTTCAAGAATCCACATACCAAATCCAAGGCTTAGCATAACAAGGACATCAGAATAAGAACTCTGTACGCTGTAGGTTCCAAATACCGCTAATGCCATAATTGCGGGAGCCATGTAACTTTTAGGGATTTTGAGAATTTTGGCAGCGATACCGCTGAGTGCAATACCGAAAATAACCATGAGAACTTGTCCAACGAGTAACGAGTCGATAAAAGTCCAAGATACTTCTGGATAATCAGTAAAAAGGTTTGGTCCAGGGAAAATACCATGAATCAATAAACCACCTAATAAAACCGCGGCAGTCGGACTTCCAGGAACTCCCAAAGTTAGCAATGGCACAAGCGACGGTCCGACCATGGCGTTATTCGCGGATTCTGCGGCAATGACTCCGTCAGGCTCCCCTTTACCAAATTTTTCTGGTTTTTTGCTGAATTTTTTTGCTTGATCCCAAGATACTAGACCAGCAATCTGTCCACCAGCTCCAGGAATTAAACCGATAAAAACACCGATCAAACTTCCAATTCCCATGGCTCGGTAGCGTTTTAAACAGTATTTAAATGAATCTATGATCGAATGTTTTTCCACTTGATAAAGATTCGTTTTGCGTTCCCACAAGTTCTCTCCGAACATGTCCAAAATCTGTGGGATAGCAAAGAGACCGATTAAAGCTGGGATGATGTGAATGCCCCCCTGCAAGTGTTCCGATATAACAAAACGTTCCACGC
>OFHS01003769.1:3528-15840 GCA_900245855.1 Calvadosia cruxmelitensis | reverse complement strand
TCGAAAACAGTGCACGTGGCTTGTGTGTTGTTGACATCCCGTTCGCGCGAGCTCAATTTGTGACGTTATCGGTCCGAGGCTCCTAAAATGTGATCCCACTCGGCACCCCCGTGGGTTTAAGTATATTTGGCAATTAACATACAGATAAAAGTATGATCCTGACATGAAATGATATCTTATATTTGGACTAGAAAGAAGGGATAGCAGGTATTTTATAGTCAACCGATATAAAAATTGGCATTAAAACAACACATACAATGGCTTAATAAGGTGAAATCAAAATAATGTTTATTTTCGAAGCCTGATTAAGCTAATAACAACAAATAACAACACTGAACTAAAAGCAAAAAACGTTGCTTTCATATGTTACATCCAATCTTATTGCCTGGCATAAGTTAAAACTGAAGGAATTGTTACAATTACATATTACCCTTTAAAACTATTCTTCAGTTGCACGCAATGCCATTTGGATTAATTCCATATGTTGTTTCTGCATGGAAATAACAAATTCTTGCTGCTGTTGTTGCATTGTGGCAAAGAATTGCTGCTGTTGAATTAAAATATCCTGTTGCTGCTGCATAGCTTGCTGCTGCATCTCTCTTAGCCTCTTCCATTCCTCTATCTCCTCCTTTCTTAGCTCCAAATCTTTCTCAAATTGTTGTTGTTTTAATTTGATGCTGTCTTGCAATATTGAGATGGCCTATTTAGATTTTCTTCGGCGCTTTGGTGTTGTTTCGCTGTCTTCAGTTTCATCATCATCATCATTGTTTGCTCTCTGTAAGCGTCTCCTCGTCTCGCCAAAACTTTCCGTTGCCATACTCCTGATCTCTTCTGCTCGTGTTGTGTTTCAACAGCTCCCTTGCCTCCGCACCTGCCTCTGCATCTTTAAATCCCTCGTCAGCTGCGTCAGCCCTGTCAATGATATTCATCATGCCATAAATTTTGTCATCCCTACCAGCAATGCCAATGGCACAAATCTTTTCGCTGTTGATTTTCTTGTACTCCCTTAGCGTTTTGTTGAACTTGTCCCGCACAGACCTTGTGGTAACTTTAAATACCGGACTTGTTCTTCCGTTCAGCGTTTCCTCGAGTACTCTCCATGCTTCACCCCTCCAATTTGAGCCTTGTTTGTGTACATATGGCTCTGTTGCCAATTTCTCTGTTATAAAAACTCGCTCATGCTCTAATTTCCAAACGAAAACTTAACGAATATCTAACCCTTTATATCACTCTTTGTTTTTATCTCTTGCTTTTTGCCTGTCTACATACAATACTTGCACATGAATATGCCCCCATTTCCATTTTGAATACCAGGCTGCAAGAAGGGATTGTTACCTAACAATTTGGAAATCACTTAATTCTTTGAACAATAAACTCGATGTCAACACTGACATCTGACTCAGATTCAGAGGGACTATCAGCAATGTTCAACGTTTCTGTTTCTTCCTCTGAGCTGCCACCGCTGCTTGCGGTGGCCGCTGCAGGTTCTCCAAAATAAAAGGTCTCCTTCTTCTGCACCATTCTAGACAACTCCTTGTTGCCTTCAATAAGGAGCATTTCTTGCCCTTTTCACAAGGTAATCTTGTGCGCTTTCTGTTGCCATAGATAAACCCAGCTGCACTGAAAAGATGCTCAGTGGGCACGGACGTTGGTGGCGCACTCAGAAATTATTGAGCTGCCATGGAAAGGAATGGGAAAGTTGTAGAATGTTGTTGCTACCAGGAGAGCGGATTTGGTGTCGTATCTGCTGGCAGAGGCTTCTCTAAGGCCTTGTATCTTTGCAACTCAGCATTGACTCTAGTCATAACACTTGCAGAAGTATTTTACTGAAGGTACCACTTTCTCTGTTGCTCGAATCTCTGCCTGAAAGAACTGTTACCATGTTGTAGTGGCTCCTCAATGTCACTATCCCTCTGTGGCAACATCCTAGACTGCAGACAGATCATCTGTTAATCAAATAATAGAAGGAGTTAGAGATGAAGTGTAAGAATACAAAACATGCATTACTTCAGCAGAACTCAACAACAAGAGTTTAAAATGGGCAAAACAACCAGAACAGAACAAAGCACAGAATGAAAACCTCAGACTTGTTACACACAGTTGATTGGTCTGGAGAATGTGCTGTTGGTAAGCTGGTTTCTTCTGACTCTTCCGCATCGACCGAGTGCTGCGGTTGAGGCTCTGCATCTGTCAAATACATCGTGAGCGCATGCTCGATCACTTTCCACTTTCCAGTCAAACGACCACATCAGGCAATAGGCGTACTTAAAGCTTGGGTTCTGCGGCATAGCAATTTGCAGAATGTCGTTCTTGTATGACGGTGTTAAACCGCATTTTCAAGGACTGCACCATTTCGCGGATCGTAGTCCGCAGTCTACTACCTATGTGCTCACAGAGATGTTTTCCAGCTCCAACCTCAGTGACACAGCTGTTGGAATGTACGGGGAAACACACGCATCTGCTGAAGACAATTAAAAAGAGCAGCAGTGAAAGTTAAACTCAATAAGCAGTATGCAAATCTTGTAGAACACAACCTGCACTTGGTTATCACTTTTGTTGAAAAACCACTTCAATGTCCTTTATGGGGTGGCTTAAAGACAAGCCGGACTGTTTGTTGTATTGCAAAACAGGATCAAGATTCAGACACTGAAAGCCTTGTACGTTTTGAGTTGCTTTTACAAATGGCTTCAGTATATTTACTATCTGCTTAATCACGTCCATTTCTGATATTGTAAAGGGCTCAAAGCAAGCTTATGTGCTTTCCGCTTTTGATAATACAGCGTGATTGTTAGGTTTTGATGCTCGAGCCATTGTAGGACGTAATACGAAGAATTCCAGCAAGTGTCAACATACTCTTATAAAGGCAAGTGTTTAATTTTCCTATTGACATGTTAGAGTTGGCGACATACTAGTTTAAATGCTCATTATCTCATCGATCTTGGCGTACCGGATCCGAAAATTTGCATGACCCTTGGCATCTTGTAAGACGCTGTCTTCCTTTACCTAAACATAAAATAGCAATAAAATTGAAGATTTTTTTAAAGATTTCTTCAATAATTACTTTGTCAATTATTACTGTCAATTCCACACATCGCGATATCTAATCAGGAAAGGTGCACTTTCAAATGTTATGATTACATAGAACAGATTAAACAGATCATACAATAGCAGCACATCAAATCATCAACTATTAAACTACAATCAATTATCATATTATGGTACTTCAGATGCACTACAATTGATCTGGCATGCATTTGCGTAATAAAATTTAAATCAAGCACTATGCTTCCTTTTCCGTAGTTGGATAGTCCATAAGCCAAATCAGGTTGGAAAGTAGCAAGAATAGGTGTGTTTATTGGAAAGTAGTCTACGCTTATTGGGGTTAAAAGGTAGATCGCCACTGCTGCGATGCCTTTTTGAAAATGCTGTAGAAAGCTTTTTCACTGCAAATGAAATAGTTTGCTACAAGTAGTCAACTTGTTGGTTTACGCTATTTGCACCACTACTGCGATGCTGCTGGGATAGCGGGTACACGAAGCACTTGATACCATAAAGGAAAGTAAAACATCTTAAACTGCTAGCAAGGGTGACTTGAAATTAGTGACGGCATCGGACCTGTCGAAGGAAATAGGCTTTGTTTGATGCTTAATGAAAATGGCTCTGAGGCTTATTATGTAGCCTGTTATGCAAATTCAGTCAAGCAGTGATGTGGGGCAAGCGTCTAATTCTTGATGTAATTAAAGTAGAAAGGAAGGGTGCATGTACATTGTGCAATATTGTATACGTCAGACTATTCACTCATTTTTCCCTCTGGGTTGTTGCCCAGTCCCACAGTTTTCGGTTCTCCCTCTCCTTTTATCAATGTCGTTCTGACGTTGACAATTTGTCCTATCGTCAAGCTGGGCAACTCTTGTAGGCGATTTGTAGTTGCCGTCTGCATGATCACGTTCTTCGGCTCAACCGTAACGATTTCAAACTTGACATCACGTGTGTTGGCTCGGACGACCCGCGCATTCTGATTGTATGTGAGGTCATTTGTTTTGCTCTCCTTCAAGCCATCCAACAGAACTGGCTCTTATGCAATTTCAAACTGCTTATGCTTCTCGTGATCTTTTGAAAGAATAGATCTAAAGGTTAATTTCCTTCTCGTGGATTGATCCAAGAAATATGGAGATTCTGGCAAAGTATCTGTCATGCGTACAGGTTATGATTCCTCTTCCGTCCACAAATCAATGTTGTTGGTGTGTTTATAGATGAAACAATGTTTATAGCTTCGTTTTCTTTTTGGCTGCTCAGCGATAGTATGAGATTTAGATAACATTCTTAATGAAGGTGAACAACTTAATATTTCAATTGTTTTGATTGCTCAATGCATCAGTGTTTCCATGTCTCAATTTTTGAATGTTTCAATTAATTGTTTGCCTCGTTTGGCAGTCAAGTGGGGAGATACGGAGCAGTGATCACTGGTTTGACTTAATTAGGATAGAAGAATAGTCAAACCTGGGTTGCACTTTCAAATCGAAAGAAGATTTAATAACCCAAAGCCTGCAAATGGAATTGTTAAAGATTTTTAATTGTCAATAGTGTCTTTTTCTTTACAATATTAATTCAATATTACTTTAAAGGCCAATCGATTTACGGCGTGTGTTGTGCTGCCTGACATCAATTTCCAAATGATCATTGATTGTTGAGAAATCTCGAAAACATGAAACACAATCCCATTCCTAGGTATCAAACGCGGTTGCACAGATCCTCAAATTATGAGCAATGAGAGCATACCATCCTACTAAAAACCAGGGAGAATAGTTCGTAAAAATGTTGTGATTCCTTACTTTTAGGCAATATCGGATAAAAGCCTGAAATATTTGACCCTATTCACTATTCTTTTTCCTAAACAAACTTAACACTGGCCTTACTCACATCTCAAATCCCTATTCGTAATGCCTCGGCTTGCGCGACTTCTACAACCGGACAGTCAAACATTTTGAACAATTTAATGGGCAAATACAGCCAACCCAGCTACAGAGTCTGAAATCCAAACAAAAATGCAAACGTTTTGACTCTAACCGATAGTTAACTGCCAAACCATCACAAGCCATCCATACGACAGAATCATTGTGTTAATTGGACAATTAAATGTGCAAACAATATTCACAGCTTCATGCTCGTCCACTCAACTTTGATTCGTTTTGCTTGGTGTATTTCTGATCAGTCCAAGCAAGTGAAAAACTATTAGAAAATGTTGCTGGCTGCGCAGATCTCCAGGTTGAAATAATTCCCCTACATCAAGTACACAGCAGACAGATATGCTGCAACTACCATTTTTTATCAACACAGAGTATAATCCCACATACCACAAACTTACATATTTTTATTGTCGTTCGACTGAAGCTGACTAAACGATTTGTTGGTGCTTGCAATTGCTTGATCTTCATATTCCTTTTTACTTTCTGTTAGGTATGTATGTCCCGTAAGGGGTCACAATTCAGATTCTGCTCTCGTTTTGCTCATGGTGGTTTTGTTCGCACTTCGAAATTAGGTTGAATCATTTCTTCAAAGTGCAAATATTGCCACCTCACGTGTTGAAACACAAGGCCCACTCAATTTGTAAACAATTCTGGAAAGTGTCCACGACAACCGGCGCTAAGGTTTACCAGCCCTTGCCTGTCCTTACGAAGTTGCCGTTGTCATCTATCATCAAATCAGTGGAATTAGATATACTTCTCCACTGTTCAAGCAGGTACTGTTTGTAGAGCCATCAGCCACAGTGGATGAATTCAAAATGCCAGTGATGAATTCATGATGCCGGTGGCTTTTGTTGTGGGTTAGTATTTTGTAGTCCTACAGATTTTAGAGTATTTTTCAACACTGACTCAAAGATATCATCGAAAGGTCTGCTGTCAGCAGCTTAAACGTTTGGAAAATCTTCCTAAAGTTGTCCCGGATGCGTCTTAAGTCTTAACCAGTTCCAGCAAATTGCTTCATTTCATTTAGTAATGAGAGCACTATGTAATGCAGGGAAATGCTCCAGAAGACTCTTCCTTGTCCTTTATTTCCACGAAAGGTTTAAGTGATCTCTCTCGAATTTGAACTCATATCCGAAAGAGGCCTGCTGCTTGAATGTCTTCTCGTCTATGACAGTGTCATGCCTCTCAAGGACGTTATTTACCTTGTAGATAGGCACCTCGTCTACCGTTGAATATATATCAGCTATTTCATCGTAAAACATATAATATACAACAGACTTGCTGAAGCATTTAGGACCAGGTGTATGTGCCTTGCGGCACACGTAAGGAGGTTAGCTGACCAAATCTCAAGCATTTGTTCTTTTGAAGACAACAAATACCGTGTATAAAAGCACCATTTGACATTAAATTTTCCTGTGCTGCTGATGTTATCCACGCAAAAAATTCACGTGAAGTGCTACCCTGATCAACTGCAGGCTCACCAGCGAATTGTACCTTGACGGGCTTCTTGAGGTCTTTTGAACGAAAGCACTCCATTTTTGCAAGGGTTTTGTCTCATGTAGCCTGTCGTCTTACTTTAAATCGTAAAATCTTTTGCTGGTAATTTTTTCTCTTCGTGCTCTAGCAGCTGCTTCTGAAATGATTCATCGCTGGCGAAGGTCGTCTGGTCATTGACAATGCCATCGACTCATCGTGCCAGCATAGACATCATTGAGAGCCCTGCCATGTAGGATATGGTCAATGGTTTCTTCGAACGAGTTGGTGCTGTCCAGAGCAGTCATCGTTTGCTGTACAGTATTGCCCAGAAAAATGTCTGTCGGCGTTGGAATGTTAGTTGAGCTCAATTTTTCACTTCTCCTAGAGTAATTCAACCCACTTGTAGATGTAACAGCCGGATCCATAGCATCTGGTGCTACCTCGTTGCCAGTCTCAATATCAAGTATACCGACTGGTCTTTGAAGCCTTTCCTTGTCCGATCTTACAGCAATGGTTGTGAAATGTCCCACATTTCCTTCACCAGATGAAGAGATAAAATTTGTAATCGCCCTAAAGCAAAACAATGTTTTAGTGATATACAGTGACTTTGGTAGCTCAGAGACTTTGCACTTTGCAATCACTTCTGTAGGGATTTCTTTTTCCAGTGTCATCTTGACGGCGCGTTCGAATAAAAGATGCCCAGTCGCACCCGCAGCTCTGACATAAGTGCGACACTTTCCAGTACAAGCAGTGTACGATGGATTAATATGACCACTAGCGGCACTGGCTACAATTCTGCCGCAGCTGGTGTCATTCTGTGGAATTAGAATATCGTCCAGGGTCATCCTGCCTTTTGCGCACTCGATGAGTTGTTGGCAATGTACTACAACTACAACGTGCTCTGTTGCGATGATGGGGCTCCATCAAGCAGCATGTTGCCAATGCTTGCCACTGTTGCCTAGCAGTTGACTCTGTCAAGTCCACCGACAAGCTTTTCAGTTGTAAATGCACTTCTGTGACTAAGCACAATCTTCGCTCGCAGACGATAAGTATGAGGTGTGATCTTACCATCAACTAACATCTTTATTACTTTCAGAAGATCTGCTGAAAGCCTTTTTGCTGTTCCAAATACAATCCATAAGCAGTGCTGTCGGCTGCAGCAATTGCCAACCCTTGCAAAATGGCGTCCACAGCGCAAGTGCTGGAGAGTATGTACTTAGCCTTATCAGTTTGTACAGGCGTCTGGTTGCTACCGTGGCCTTTGCGCAGTAGGGGCAGGAAACGTGACTGCCTCTGCTGTTGAAATCAACATGTAACCAATCGGAAGCAGGCATGTGAAACCAGGATAGCCAGTACGGATGACAACAAAGGAGCATTTTCATGGCAAAATTGGTAATCAGTCTATCATTTTAGCAGATCAAATTCATTGCATCGATAACTGAAGATGGCGGTTTCCTCAATGAAGGGGTAGCTCTTATTATGAGCTGCGACATGCTCCACCAAACTCATTTCCTATATGAAGACATCACCACACGATGAACAGGTACATATATCTCTCTCTTGCAGCTTGAAGGCTAGGATAACTATTCTGCAGACGTACACACACTAACCGAGAGGCTACAGTCGGAATCTTCCACAGCCTGAATGTGACGGAAGAGAGAATTCATCATCTCCGCTGTATGTGAAGACTTGATATTGTATACTCCTCCCCGTCGGCCTCAGTATCCTTTCCAACGTGTTTACTGTCAGATGTCGTGCTTGAAGGTGTCACGGGTGTGATCTCAATATAAATAGAAAAGAAATGCAACTCCTGTTTAACCTTTTTAGCGACCATCTGTCTTCCATGACCATTTAAACAAACCCGTTCTATGTAATAATACTGTTTGGCTGCAATAAGCGACCATACGTCCATCATAATTATGCTCTTTTAGCATAAACGTTATACGCTTGGCCTGTATTAACGACCACCTGTCATCAAGGACCGCTTCCGTTCATCTTTTGAATCGAGTCAGATTTGTAAAGCAAATGGTCAGTATCAACTGCAGCAACTGCATTTGGAAGGATGAATTTAGAAAGTGCGTTGAATGTCGATGCTCCAACAAACTTAGTAATATTCATGATGGAGAGAAACCTGTCGAGCTTCTCAACGCCAATGCCAGTTTCCTTACAATCAAGAATACACTTGCGATTGCTCGGCTTTGGACCTGCATTAGCACCTTGCCCATATTATAGTAGGGCACTACTTACCTCATGCAATTATTTGGGAATTTTTTAATAGATGCCACGCTGTTCCATACCTCGTCGGAAATCTCAAACATTTTGAGGAGCATACGCTACACGAAAGTTGTTGATAAATTAATCAAACTTGGCACTACTAGCAAGGGAGAAGAAATAATACTTCTCTTCTGGTGACTGGATATTCATCATCCAGAATCCTAGAAGTTTTCTTTCGCGTCCACTTGTGCTAAGGAAGATTTGAGTGATGCAAAATCAACATATTTGTTGTTGTCGAAGGCACGATTACTGGGACTATGTTTTTATCCTGGAGTCCACGGGAACCAGCTGGACCCCAATCATCACTTTGGCACTCGTATTTGTGCTCATCTTCCTGTTGGAGAATGCATCATATGTCTTCTGCTCCAGTAACAAATTGTAGAATGTGCTTCAATGCTACGGTCACGAGTTTTCCTTCCATGCACTTACGTTGCACAGCCCCTTCCTCTATATCTTCACGATATTGGTTAAAATAGAAGACAACGGCTGGTTCAAGTGTGTACTTATTGCTGTCCCTTGGACTGCGTCTTAACCAGTTCCAACAAATTGAAGGCTTTAAGACCCTCAGCGAATTGTTTCGTTTCACTTATAGATCAGAGCATTGTATAATGCAGGCAAATGCTCCGGAAGAACTCTTCCTTTTCCTTCATTTCGACGAAAAGTTTCGAGTATTCTGCCTCTAATCGGAAGTTACATCGGAAAAAAACCTGCTGCTTGAATATCTTCCCGCCTACTGTTAGATTGAGATCAGCTATGTCATCGTACAACATGTAATCTACAACAGACTTGCTGAAGCATTTAGGACCTGGTGCGCCTTACGGTATACCTGAGGAAGTTAGCTAGCCAAGGGAACAACTATCTTGTATTAAGCTCATCACCAGCGATACGTCTTTGGCATTGGTGCTTGGTGACACTCCAAATGTGTCTCCAACGTGCTTGGAAAGGAGTAAGAGGGGTACCTGAACTCGCACCAAACAGGACCTAGCACGCTAGATAACAAGAGGCACCTGAAGCCATGTACTTACCTTGTACTGACGCGAAACGTCAGCAAGAGTTTCAGGTGGGGTGCGAGTATAGAGTAGATACGCCTGGCTTGTCCAACGCCCCAGGGCCTTAATGACGTGATCCGTAATACCGTTGCGCGCTGCTACGGTGGCTGCCCCAATACGGAAACTATGCGTAGAGAAATTGCCGGCAATGTCAGAGGACGGGAAGATGAACTTCAACCGAGCTGCTAGGTGACCAGTAACCAGTGACTGGCCTGATGCGAAGAGAAACAGCGGACCAGGGCCACCACCTCTACGATTGGGGTACAGCGACATCGCAGTTACCGCACGCAATGGGGAGACGCCGCATCCAGTATGTACAAAGCAGCCTTTCCTGAAGGGGTCACTCTTCTAGGATACCTTGATTCTGACACGAAGACACGAAGGATTTTCCAAATTGTTAAATGCCAAGTCAGCTAATTGCAGATGGAAGTTTGGATCAAAGCTTCCGAGGTTTGGAACGGTAAATTCTGCCGAACGCCAAAAAAAACAAAGTAAGCCAGTGTTGAGGCTGCCCAGAACATGGTGTCATCAAAGGAAGGCATCTGCAGGGACTGATAAATGGTCAACATCAGGGAGTTTGTAATGGGTAGGCACTGTGTAGTGGTGGAACCTTGGGATCGTTTTATGCCCTGGATGACTCGTTGCAGCTGCTGACAGTTAGCTAAAGGGTCTGTGTAACCTTGCTCAAGGTGGAGTGCCCGCACAGCTGACAAGTACACTTTGATGGACTGATGCTGGGGAGAATAAGCCAATTATGTCTCATAGCCTGTCGTCCCACTTTAAATTGTAGAAATCCTTTGCAAGTAATTTCTTCTCCAATGTGCTCTTGCAGCTGCTTCTGAAGTGATGCATAGCTGGCGAATGTCGTCTAGTCATTGACAATGTTATCGTTAAGATGAAGGTCGTCAGCAGCATCAAATTGGCAATGGTCTCCGACATTGTCACTCAGCAGTGAAATGTAGACATCATTAAGAGCCCTGCTACCATCTAGGATTTGGTCAATGTCTTCTTCGAGCGAGTTGGTGCTGTCCAGAGCAGTCATCGTTTGCTGCGCAGTATTGACAGGAACATGTCTGTCAGCTTTTGAATGTTGGTTGAGCTCAATTCTTTACTTCTCCTATAGAGTAATTTAACCCACTTGTAGATGCAACAGCATGATATTAGAGGACACCCATTTCAGAATCTTGATCAGTATCATTTCCCGTTATCCTGTCTTACGTTTTTCCAACATCATGCTTGTATAAATCCAATTGAAACAACTGGGTATTTTGGCCAGGAATTGTTATGATTTCTGTGTAATCTGAATTAGCGGTTCGTAGGATTCTATAGCATCGAACTTGCGATCGTGGGCAGCATGCTTTTTTTTCTATGGCCTTTGTCCCTTTGTCATCAGTTCTAGCTTCCTGATTGTCGTAGGAATTTAAACAACCATCTATTTTCCGTTCACAGGCGTTAGCTCTCCATTGCACAGCTTCATACTGCAATTTGAATGATCACTTTGCTAGTGGTTTCCTGCTTTCCGTTCCTGACTATTATTTCTACAGGACACATTCTCAATATTTCTACATAAACATGTCAAATGATGATCACGGCGTGATCATTCATGATCACTGTCAATATCGACTTGATCGCAAATGATTATCAAGATATCCGCGAATATCGAAGGGGGGTGCAGATTAAAATCAGCTTTTAGCTCCTCGTGTAAAAAGAAGCATCTTAGAAGTGGAGCCACAAGCGATACAGTTGACTGAGATAAATTAATTATTAGATTTGTTCATGCGATTAGACCATATTTGGATTAGCACTTCAAGTAGAATATTAGACAGACGCATCGATCGGGGCAAGGATAAGCTACATTTCACTTTTATTGCATGAAGCATTGATTTTCAGTATGCTAAAATGATTGGTTAACAATGTAAAAGTTTTGAAATCAACACCATTAACATAAACATGGACGTCTGAAAGAGTAAAGTAAATGCTACTGGAATGTCCTTCTACAGAAAATACCATTGCAAATTGTAAATAATAGCGTCTCTTTGAGAATCATGCTACTGATACATTTGCTTTCCTTGCCATTTTTGAATGATGCATTTTAGCTTCTTTTTCGTGTTTTCCTTTCGTGTGCAAGATGAGTATCTGACGTAAAAAGACATGCTTTGTCATATAGCCTATGGGTAACAATATACTATGAATCCTATTCAATTGAAATCATAATCGTAACTTTTTTCTCTTTTTTTTTCAAAAGTACACTATTTTCCTAACTATTAAAAACAATACACATCAATAACTACTTATAATATCTACTATTAAAATACATAAACTAAACCTGTCTAAGCTATTTATAAATTAATAGTCTCTTCCAATGAAACGGTTGAGGGAATTGTGTCTAAGACACAAGCTGCGTTTCCCCGTTGAATCGCTATGCTGATTCGCTGGAAAAGGTAGGCTCTCGATTGCTTCACTCCGGTAGCTTTGATGAGGCGTGTGCCGATGGTTGACAGGAAGCGTCTGCCGTCTACTCGTAACTCACGTGATACTGAAATATC
>OFHS01003768.1:0-11117 GCA_900245855.1 Calvadosia cruxmelitensis | reverse complement strand
TATATCTATAGAGACTGTGCATAATGCAGGTGGGCTAGAGGGTCGTTGGTTCTGCTAATTCTGATCAATTTTCCAGCTCTTTTCGAAATTTTGATGAGAAATGCAATTTTGCTCATTGTAGGCCCTCCAGAGCAACGCACGTCTACGTAAAGTCGGGTAACATAAGCACCGCTTCAATGTTTTATTAAGGGGGGGGTACCATTCCCCCCTCTCTCTCTAAATCAATGTATTGAGTAGGATCTCCTATACTCTATAGCGTAGATGCTAGGCGTTGATATCACACATTACTTTAAATCTGTTTTCTCTATAGTTCTCAGGCTGGCTCTATACCGAAACTGGTAATAAGTGAAAGAAGATCCATTCATTCAGTCAGTTAATCTGATTGATCATTGGCTACGCTACAGCTCCACCCCGGAACTGTTTTTCTGTGACTAAGGATAGTAATCTTTGTGTAGCGGTAACCACAGATACGCTGCTGATAAATAGCAATTGCATACAACCTGCTGTATCCTTCGTAAGCAGTTCAATCATTTCATAGATATATAGCAACAGACAGTTTTGCTACTGTAACGTATAAAACGTGGTTGACTGTAAAGGCCCATGAAGGCCCTCATTTAAGCAAAAAACAAGTTAGTTGTTTGATCCAAGTCTCAGCTCTCGTCAACGAAACAGCTAAATACAATTTTACTGTAAATATATAGAGCAGTCAAATCGGTATTAATGGCCAACTATATAGCGCAGCCACCTGCGTATAAAGGCCACTCTGCATAACCCCAAAATGACACTTTGAAATCAGCCTGGGCAGAAAGGTATAAAGATAATTTTCTTTAGGTCCCAAAGGTGACCATTATAGACAGGCTGCACTGTACTCTGCTTTTCTCTTGCAATTTTGAATTTATGTCCATGCACTGTTCAACTTATATTTATACCTAAACAATGTACAGTTTGACTTTCAAAAATCAGCATGCGGTCGGGAGAGACAAGGGCGAGGTCCTTTTAATTCCAAGGACTGCCTACGGCAGTTGTCAGAGGAAATGATTGGAGCATCTTAATTACTATCTATATGTCCAGTAACTGTGTATGCCTGATTTTCAGCAACACGATTATATGCTAGCCTATCCTAGTTGCCACACCACATATCCCATTTGTACAAAAATGTTTAAAGTCACATAATTTTTGTACTTTCCCCCCTTGTTCTGTGATCTTAGTAAAATCCTCAGCTTTCCAGCTTATGCAATCAACATTCGAAGGCTGATGCTCTTACAATCTGTCTGCTATAATTATATTCAAAATACTGACCCAGAGAATACTAGGCAATAATTGAGATCTAATATGTATTCTCATTACAAAAAGTAAACATGGTTTCTTATGTGCTATAAAATTTCTGAATTATATCTGTACATATTTCAAATTGCTGACAGTAAATAATTTTTTCTATATATACAATTTTAACATTGTACCTGCATAAGGAACATCATTAAACTGAACGATGCTAGATTACACAATGCAAATAAGGAAGATTTCAAGCTAAAAACATTCCACAAGAAAAATTGAAGTGTTCCAGCAGAGATGACCTTGCAACAACGCTTTTGCGCGTTTTGAAAGTTGTGCGATCGATCAGTGGTCTGGAATTAGTTGTAAACATTTGGGGAGGCGGAGAGCACTGGAATTTCCTTCCTCTTGTTAATTCTTTGGCACACAGAAGTCCTGCAGCTGTTCACTAAAATCTATCACTGTTGCCAACGTCGGGCGGTGATTGCGTATTGGGTCTCCATGGCAATGCCGATGTGCAGCTTGTACTATGAGAGGGAGAATCACCTGAAGATCAAGATAGCTTAACCATCTCAAAGCAAGGCAGGTCGCTCTACTATTCGCTGCTTCACAGTGCTGCACCGAAGCCAACAGAAATCCCCACGTGTGTGTCTAGGAATGGGTTACGTTCTAAGTCTCTTGATCGTATCTTGTCGAGCGACGAGAAAGCACGTCGCCTTGGACCCACTTTAAGATCTGTGTCGAAAGGATCGAGGTTACAGTCCCGCACCCCAACAAATTCAGGATCCACGGCGATAGGGATATTGAGGAGCGATGCTCGTCTCTCCCGCCCAGGACTCTGCGGGGCCTCTTTCAGGTGATTGATCCTCGATCGCAGATCGACAAATTGGCGCATCAGATCTCGATCTTGCGACTTCATTGCTCGCTAGAAAAATAACACAGGTAAGAGTAAACAAAAGCTTTTGGTTGAAAGACTCCAGGATATATTTACTTGCAGCAATATATACTGAAAACCCGTTTCGTCTATCTCATCATTCAAACCATTTTCGGTTTATCCTCGGAAACATTATAGGTACTGTGAAATACAATACCTCCGACGAATATGCGCGGCTTAAAGTTTGAACCATTGTCAAATCATTTGAACAATTTTCGTTTTATCCTCGGAAACATGACAACTACTATGAGATACCTCCGACGGATGTGCGCGGCTTACAATTTGAATCGGCGAGCCACTGCAGTTTCAGCCACGTGCCATTGAATATGATGGCTTTCACATTCGATTTCCGCAGCAGCCATGCGGCAAGCATTCAAAAGATTTTGCATGAGGAAGTCAGAGCTGAGTGAGGCAATTGGTATATTTACAACGGATAATTTCACAAATCTATCTCTCAGCGCTTCTTCCGACCAAGCTGACAAAGACAAGAAATAGGCTTACGCAGAAGGAAACAAAGCAAAACCTGTTTGAATGAGATCGTGAATTGAGAGATTTCTGTTGGCACAAAGTCTAAGGAAACACTGTGTTTTTCTGATTAAAGTGCGTGCAATAAACAGAAACATAACGATTAGCGAGCAATGTAAATGCTATAATGCCAAAACTGACTATCTATAGACGATAATAAGTTTTAAACACCGTACAGTACATGCAGGTGATCTTCTGTTGTTGTGTTTTTGAATAGATGAAAATAAAACAATTATTATAGACAAATGCAATTATGCTAAGATTCTCACTTGGGATAAAAACAAAACAACCTGCTGCAGAAACGCAAATAACAAACAGTGTTCAAAACATTACGCTCGTGGTCAGCAAAGGTCAGACCCAAAGTCAGACCCATCACAGCAGGCCAAAGGGCGTGGACAAAACAAACCATGGCAACGCTATCTTTGTATTTCTGTGTTTTATCAAACATTGATCCCTGTCAAGCATGATGTCGTAGGCCACAATAGTGAAGAAAGATATATTTTTCTCAAGCCACTTCAAATGTTTTGCATAAATATTCTTGAGCACCGCAAGTAGCTGTGACTTCTGTTTCAACCGCATGAATCATGTGCAGTATCGTGTGGTTTTGAACGAATAATATTTCGGTCAGAAGGGGAGATTCTCACGCTATTAAGATATGTACAGCAGTACTTTTCTTCAATCACCCTCAGAATAATAATCAACTTGCTTTGAACCGAAATAATAGTTGGCCCGGCAAGACATTCCTTGCCGCCTGGATTGGTTTTAAAAAGTGCTGTGGACCAAAGAAAATTTATTGCCTTGGCTTGAAACATAAACAAGAAAAGATCAGGAAGAGCTAATAATCTGCTTACCAATTGCTTTGCTACAAATTGAATGGCATCCCCCATGTCTGTAAATATCTCCTCTTCAGTTCGGTCTTTTTTCTTCAAACGGCGCATCAGCGTTTCGCCGGAGACTGATAGATTGGTTTCTGCCCCGTCCATATGTAAATAATACTGCAACACACTCAACTACGGAAGGAAAACGTTGTTAGGACTGTGCTAGTGACGGCGTTGAACCTTTCGGTTTGCAAAGCGAGCGTTGTTCTGTGGTCGCTAGCGATTAGGATGCGCTTATAAATGACAGCCGGGCTATCCCCATTCATGTCTGCCACGGATATCCCCCAAACGTGCAAGCCACCTGCATTGTGTACACACATGTCCACAATTGCAATTGTGCAGAGAAATTCGCAAGTATTCCAGCCATGCGGCTTGTTATTTAAATAGTAAACTATGCAACGTGACAGACCATGATTCATAGTAAAAATAAACTCAAATCATTGGATCGTTCTCCCTTCCGCCATTTTTGCCGAATCATTTCATGAAAATTGAGCAATAGCCTCCAAAATACGAAATTGATTGTTTCATTCAACAAAGAAATTTTATTTCACCAATGTTCGTTTTGTGTTATTTGAAAAGAACCATGCCGTTAGGCGATCACCCAGATGTTAAGGTCAGCTATTGCTTACGTATTTCTCTCACGTGACATGGTGGCAAACGTCATTTCCTTTGATATCGTAGCAACTAGAGCGCAACGCCATTCCATGTGAAATGGTTCTATTTCAACGAAAACGGATGCAGCCTTAATTACCGAATCTAAAGTAATTGTCAGGTGCTCAATGGAAGACCAATCTCCTGACTGTGGAAACAGACTACGCGACGCCTAGCAGACTGAATAATAATTGTGATGAAGTAATACAGTAATGGCTGCTGCCAAGGACTTCCAAAACATTCCTGGCAAGGCTGGAATGAATAATTATAATAAATTGAAATACTTAAATTTACAGTGCTGCTGCTATCCAATCAGGTGTTACTTCCCTAAAGTGCAGCTTTAACATACGTATTTAGCTAGCTGGGAAGTCGATATGAATTGGCAGAGCCAGTATGGTAAGGTAAATAGTTGAAATGCAACAGGGATAAGGTTGAACAGAGAGAAAAAATTAAGTCAAATAGCATCCGGATGTGTTTGGAATCATGGTCCGATTATGCGTGGCGAGAGGGTGGCGGCACAATGTTACAACATTTACCCCTTATTGCTACGGTTCACGTCTGGTTTCAACACTTGTTCATATAATTGGAGTTGCCAGTAATTGTCAGCATTGTAATTGACTGGGTTGCTAGTACCATCAAAAATTGGGCAACTCGCCTACAGCATGTACAGATTAGATAGCACGCATGTTAAGAAACCAGTTAACTTGAAGCATCTCAGATATGCCCTTTGTGGTTTTACGTCACCTCTTTACCTGACCACATACTACCATGGTGCTATTTCTAAAATCCTGTGTTTAACTTTGAGTCCAGCTTGAAACTCAGATTCCCACAAGGATTCATGTCGACACTGAATGTGGCGTCACGTGTCACGAAAGTAGACCCATTGACTGCGTGAGTGTGCAATAGCATGTACATTAACAGCACGGCGACTGACTATTGAGTTACCAGCTAAGCTCCACCTGGAATTCTGGAACTTGTTCCGAGAGCTGCGACATCAAGGGACCAATTCTCGATTCCTGGAAGGGGAGAGGAGGGGTTACATGTATACAGTATAGGCCGGTTACTACCACGATCCGGCTCCGCTTAATATCACGTCAGTTTGAAAGCCAAGCTCTGTCAGAACATGGTCAGAATCAACTATTGTACCCGCTTAATATCACAACCCCCTTACTGTATCATTTATCATGATTTATGACTGGAAAACCAAAGCGATATTATTAAGGTATATTTGGGTATAGGCAAATAGTATCATCATCATAAGTTGTTCAATTAAATAGCATAACCCTGTTAATATCAACTTGGTTGATATCGCGACCCGCTTAATATCACTTCAGTTTGAGAACCGATCTCTATCAGAATCAACTATTTGTATCAGCTTATTACCACGATTTACGGCTAGAAAGTAGAAACCATAGTGATATCAGCGAGGTTGCACTGCGCTGCACTGCATTGCATGTTTCGGAGAGAGGTGTGGCATTTGGGAAGTCAAACATGCAACCCCGAATGTTATCCAAATCACAAACAAGTTCCAGAAAAATCCCCGTAAAAGTGTCTCCAAACCTAGAGACCTATTTCATTTCAAGCTACCATTTTGGAAAAAAGCAAGTGCATTTTGGGGAAGGTTGATGTCTCTGATTTCGGAATATGGAGAAAGCTGGGTTTGAAACTGATGCAGATTTCTTCAAGCTGTGCTACTTCCTTAAAAATTATAATGGCCTTCAATATTGTGGGTCAGAAACCCAGTCTCTTTGCTACTTCAGGCAATCAACATGCCCCACAATGCACTGGTCTGTCCCACAATGGTAGCTTGTGAAATAGGTCTATTAACAGGTCGGTTCAATGTACTTTGTGATGAAAGCTCGGTATTTTACTGTTGGACCGATTTTCGATCCACAAGATTCACTAATCAAATTTTATGATTACAATCCGTTTCATTGTGAGTTTTGACGATTCAAATATTTTTTAAAAATTTTCAATCTAAAAATAAAAATAGAAGTTTTTGTTCTCCAACAATTCTGTGCGACCATAAAATTGCGATATGCATTCGTGCGTAATAATCACGTGAGTACCTACATGTATACTTCGTTTGTTCGTGCGTATGATTGCAAAAATACAATATAAAAGATTTAGTTATCATTACAGAGGTAATGATAAAAAGTCACTGTTCCATAGGCAACTGTTGCTGTCAGTCCCGTATAGGTTGGTCAAGTACAGCAATACCGCGAAAGCCGGCTGGTGCTTTGTGTAAGAGGCAAGCCTCAATTCCGTATAGAGCTGACTGAACAGTGGTGCCGCAGTCACATCACGGATGGTCTTGTAATTTCCACTTGTACATTGTTTCCCCAAAGCATCCAACGTCCGTGCGAATACGGATAAGCTTACCCAACTCCGTCGAAACCAAGAACATTTTTTCTTGGACTAAACTCGATACCAGACTACGAACATCACGTATTCATCGCAAACTATAATTATGCTTATAGCCATCCAGCGTGGAAACGTCGAGAGCGTCTGCGGCACATTTGCCCAAGTTGAAAAATTGTGAGAATAAATGTATTTAACTATATTTGTACTTTAATAAAAAATTTCTGTCAAACATGCTAAAATGAATATATTCGATTCAATCCCTGACAGCATATAGCGTCAACGTTTCGTGAATCATATAGGAACCCGACATTTTCCGTTTTGCACGTGAACAGTCTTACTATTCATTACCTCATAAATCTATTGAATTAAAATCGGCGGTAACAGATGCAATAACTCGGCGATGTAACTTCTAGCGTCTCTTGAGCAATGCCAACCAAGATCAGAAATTCTTCTTAAATCTTAGGGAAAAACTTAACGGCCTCGTGTATGCTTGGATGTGGACAAGTTCAACCTCCTTTACATCTGTATCAGCTGGAGATTTGCTTTTCGAACCGCATTGAACCGTGCAGGAGCTTTTTTGTCACATAGTCTTTCAACTTGAAATGTCCACTTAAGCTCAGAGTCGCACGCCTAAAAATTCAGATTTCCTGTTGCTCCCACAACTGGACTTTGGTCAATGAAAACAAACTAAAAGCATGGAAAGAGTTACTTATCAAGACCTTCAAGTGACATATATAAGCTATTAAAGAGAAGTGGCCCATTAATGGCGGGATAGTCCCTGGTCTATAATTTTGCTAGCCGCTTGAGCTCAAAAGCTCAAATGCCCACTATGGGAAGTCGCATTGCTCTGATCAATCTCAAGTATAATTATTGATATTTGGTTTACCTTTTTACAACAAATTTGCTTAATGTGTAACAGCGAAAGCAACAAAGGATCGTGAAAAGAAAAAGTAGTGTAATTATGAGCCTAGAAATAACAAGTTTCATGCTTGATTCAAAATTCTCTTATTGTGCATACTGTATCGAATTATAGTTAAATTCTTTGGAGTTACGTTGGCCTCAAGTCATGATCTACAAAGAAAATACGGCAAGCTCATAATTAGGGACTGCTTATTATTTATGCCTAGGGTTGGCACCGAAGAGCAGAGGGGTGGGTAACTCAAATACTTGCAGCATCGAAGGTTGGGTAATATATTTTTGGCTGCCACTTTCAAGTGATATTTCCTTCCTTTGCTGATTAATCGATTCCAATTTCATATAACTGAACTTGAAATGGCATCCTCTGATCTATTTTATGCACATTTGATCTGTACATGGATAAAGTAATGCATTTCAGAACAGTTTTTAATATTGGTAGGATATCTGCTTTTCTGTCCACATTTGTTTAATATAATATGATGTAACTTTTAGAGGTTAGATAGTTTTTTTTCTTGACAACCTGAAGGTTAGATAAAACAAAATACCTTGAATCATTTAGCTTCTCTTCGGTACCAACCCTGGGCATAAATAATGAGCGGTCCCTCAAGGTACACAATGAATATTTTCAAACATAGCACTTTTCAATGTACAGTATACTAAAATTAGATTATATGTGAATGCCTAAATTAATTTTACAAATGGCTCAATCCGCCATGCGCAGTATCATTGCATGTCAGTATAATTATACAGTAAGTAAGTTGACCTCTGCCACAGGTGAAGACACCAGGGGCCTTATTCATGGACAGGGACTAAAGCGTAGTCCGGGACTAAACACTGAGTCTTGACTAAATTACAAAAATCTGTATGGGAGTTGAGATTTAGTCCTGGACTATACTTTAGTCCTTGTCCATGAATAAGGCCGCAGAGGAAAATGCTTTGTTTGCAATGCAATCAACCGTACTCCTGTCAATGATGGTCAATTTGAATGATTGTTCTTGGCTGTCAAAGTTGTTAATTTCATCTCAAAATCACGTGCCTAAAACATTGTATCCCATCATGCATTAGGACCGCGCTTTGTCACTTGCAGGAATAAATTCATCAGCTAAGCACAAACGTAATGGGATTTATATGGTTTAGGATAATAATGTCTTTGCCGCTCAGCATTTTATCTACGTGCAGTAGCACAAAGGCAAAACATGCAAACTGGCGAAAATATTCACTTATTCATCTAAGCAATCATCCAATGAATCAGTCAATGAACAAATCATTCAATTAATCTAGAAATCAATCAATTTCCTGTCACTTCTCCAAAAAGGTCGGACTGAGAACTATACTGTAGGTCAGGTTAGCCTTTATGATGTTTCTGACGGATGAGTGACAGCTCGAATTGAAATAGACACAATGAAGAATGGTCCCGAAGGAATACATTTCACGTGATTGATTCTCCGGTGCTGTTGAAAACATGGTTCGAGCGCGGGAAAGTAAAAACGGACCAGCAGTTCTACATTAAATTCTTAATAAAACCACCTGACCGGGGCCGTGAAACCTACGGAAAAAATAGCAGGCTCTCTACTATCCTAAAGTTTGTCAAAACTCTATTTGAAGGTATGTGAACGGCGCAAAAGTCTCATATGTCCATTCCAGTGCTACTTATGAAATACAAACAACATTCTGCTGACGGAACATGAACGATAATAGCTTATCCATGATAATATTTGCATATATTTTATATGAACGCCAGAGCCAATACAGTTTGCTTGGATAGATACGCATTATCTCAACTATAAATAATAAAAAGAAAAACAGAATTACACTACTTCAAAACAAGATAACTAGCTCTTATAAATAAAGTACTTCTCTCAACAGCTTGCAAAACGCCATGACACCGCAACACAGATTGACGACATTTTTAATGGTCGTTGTACGAACAGCTATTATACGTGGACATTTGAAAAATGCTTCATCTTCTCGAGTTTCTCGCAGTATAGTTTTGTATTGCAGGGGTTGTTTTCCGAGTTTCTTGACAATAACTCACAATCTTGTCCTAATAAAATTAGCTCCGTTGAGTTGCGGTGAAAACGCAATGAGAGTCCATTTCCAATATAAAGGCATTTCCAACATATAAATAACAATATAAATAACATTTCCAAATATAAAGGCAAGTAATACACAGCGTTAGTCAAGCTCTGCATATTGGATAAATGATAAGTGACAACGAATATTATTTCATTCTACTATGATATTTATTTCATTCTAGCATCGCGCATTTTGCTATGGATGTCACTCCAATCAACTTGATACCTTACAAGAAGCTATGAGAGGCACACATTTGAAAAAAGGCAAGTTTAATTTTGTGACATTACAACTATGCTACTAACAGATAATAATAAAAATAAATGACCCCGCATAAAGATCTAAAATCTAAAATAACTTCAAATAATTTGTGGCACGTCTAAATGAATTCATACCAAGGGCCTCGTTCTGAGATATTAAATTACAACACTAAAATATTTGCTCGAAATGCATTGATGCTATGAGGAAGCTGCCACTCTTTCCAGCTGTCTCTTGCAGTCTTGTTTTGTATTGCAGGTTTGCAGAGGACCGAGACGAAATGCGCTACTCTTTGCTGCATGAATAAATCGCCAATGAGTTGATGTTCCAACGCAAGGAGAGAATACCATCTTTTTGTAAAGGCAAGTAATACGTTACGTTGATCATGCTCTGCTTGGTGGATTCATGATTATGTGAAGAAGAATATTATTTCATTTTACGATGATATGTAATTCTTTTTAGCATTGTGAAGTTCGTTCTGAATGTCACTCCAATCAACTTGATGCCTTACAAGAAGCTATGATTTGTGGAAATTTGAAAAAGGCAAGTTTAATTTTATGACATCAGATCTAAGCTACTAACAGATAATAATAAAAATAAATGACCCAGCATAAAGATCTAAAATCTAAAATAACTTCAAATAATCTGTGGCACGTCTAAATAAATTCATATCAAGGGCCTCGTTCTGAGATATTAAATTACAACACTGAATTATTTGCTCGAAATGCATTGATGCTCTGAAGAAGCTGCAACTCTTTCCAGCTGTTCCTTGCAGTATTGTTTTGTATTGCAGGTTTGGAGAGGACCAAGACCGAATGCGCAACTCTTTGCTGCATGAATAAATCGCCAATGAGTTGATGTTCCAACGCAAGAAGAGAATACCATCGTTTTTGTAAAGGCAAGTAATACGTTACGTTGATCATGCTCTGCTTGCTGAATTAATTATTATGTGACGAAGAACACTATTTCATTTTACGATGATATGTAATTTTTTTACCATTGTGAAGTTCGTTCTGGATGTCATTCCAATCAACTTGATGCCTTACAAGAAGCTATGATTTGCGGACATTTGAAAAAGGCAAGTTTAATTTTATGACATCAGATCTATGCTACAAACAGATAATAATAAAAATAAATGACCCCGCTTAACGATCTAAAATCTAAAATAACTTCGAATAATCTGTGGCACGTCTAAATAAATTCATACCAAAGGCCTCGTTCTGAGATATTAAATTACAACACTG
>OFHS01003767.1:0-15845 GCA_900245855.1 Calvadosia cruxmelitensis | reverse complement strand
CCTCTTGAGTCTTGCCTCATATGCCATAGGTTATTGAGCTCTTCTGCGTAGGTTTTAAAATGAACTAAAATAATAGACTACATTTACTCAAGGAAGGATTTGTATTTCCATGATGGTGTATTTTATTTGCCAGACCCCTTGAGGCTCTGATGGTGTGGTGGGGGGCTGGGTTGCAGTATATTTCTTTGCTATTAACAAAGCCATGCTGCTTTTTAACACTAGACACACTCTCAGCAGAGACAGTAAGTGTTACAGGTGAATGTAGCAGTTGCCACTGCTTACGCAAAAGTACAAATGGAGCCTAGATCAAGTATGGCAAGATAGTATGTTATTGATTCCTTGCTTAATTAATTAGTAATCAGTATGGACTAGATATAAATGTTTAGAAATCTTACATGGCTCAGATGCTAGAGCCCATTATTGTCTTAGCTCTGGTATTGCCATCCCCAGTCTCTTAAGCTTGACAAAAGTTTGATTTGTCATTGTTGTCTACGCAGCGTTAGCTCCAGCTCTTTCTTCAAAATGCTGTAGGCCATGGAATTAATTGTAAAAGAGATGGCCTAGTAACGAATGGTTTTTCTTCCATTTGGCTTGCAGGTTTTGCTATCGGAGGCGTGCTGCTTCACACTGCCAGAGCGGCTGATGTTGTCACCACACTCTTCAGAAAACATTAAGGTGTCAATGCTACTTCTTGATTCCTGTCAGTGTTTTGTTGATTTGGTTTGGTTTTGTATGTGGTGATTCTAAAGATTCGGCGATTATTTTCATGTGAAGCCAGTCAGTGTTGCTTTGTCATTTGTTGTTGAAGGTGACGTTTACTCCTGCGTCTGTTGGTGTTCATGTGTCTAAACTTCACCTCATGTCATGGGAAGTTGTTGCTGGCGAATCAGTTCCCTCTTCTCTCCATCATGTAGAGTCAGACATGATTCATCTGAAGGCTTCTGCTGAAAAGCCTGATATTGAGGTCAGCTGAAATCTCACACTGTCCGTTGTGACATAGTTATCAATCATTAGTAGACCAGCAATTAAGGTGCAGTCATCAAACAAATAATGCTTTGTACGCATCGGCTCACGTTGCAGCAATTGAAATGGTGACTGATACGCTAAACTTCCTCTAGTGCAGGTTGGCTGTGTGGACATGTTCAATTGCTTAAATTCTCAATGGTATGATTCAGACCTTCCTTTCCCATTTAGATACTTCCACGTGATAGGCATGTCCTTGACTTTGGCGAGATGTCGTTTGGCATGGTGCGGACACGGCCATACCAACTGTTGAACAAGGGACTGTCAGACGTTCCTGTTAAGCTCTTTCTCTACATGGTCGGTTGAGATTTCTTCACACAATATTGCTTGTAATGCGGACTTTTTATATGGCGCACAATTCTACATTATAACGGATTTTCTTCTCCAGGATCGTACTGATCATCCAAGGCCATACTACAGGCTGATATCACCTGGCAACCACCCAGCAGACATGCGGTCAGCTCCAGAGCATAGTACTCTCTCTTTGGTGTTGCCAGGCAGGAATAGCGAGGTGTGTATTTAATTAGTTCAAGACCCATTGTCAAGTTGAATGTTCAACATTTGCAATAATCATTATTCACCCCAGGCCTCTCCCAGCCTTTCTCTTGATAACTAAGACATTCAGGTGGTAATTTGAAGGAAACCTCTTTCGTTATCGTTGGTGAGAAAAGAATTCAGAATAACTATGCCTGGAAAAGTTAAGAACATTTTGATTGAACTCCAAAAGTAGCTGTACGATATTTTCAATCAGTGTGAAAGAATTGCAGCATTGTAGTTCAGATAATCCTCATCATCATCATTTATTCTGTAAAATCCGATAAACTTGCAAGCTTTTTCCCGCGGAGCAGATAACAAAGTAAGAGATGATAGAGCAAATGTTTGAATATTGCACAACAGAGTCCAGTTGTGCTAATAATAACGCAAGCATTCGATGGTTAATCAGCAAATTACACAAACCTGTTTGATGTTTTGCTATTGATTTAATTTTGTAGAGCAATGATGTAGAGCCGGCAGTTGTTTGGATTGAATTCACTGCTCCCACGGGTGCTTGCTTTGGTATGCATCACTTCTTGTCCTTGTTTGCCTTCTAACAATTCTTTTATCTCAAGAATCAGTTTATGATGACTGTGGATATTCTGAAGTAATTGTTTGTTTCTGTTCTGAGGCAGGCATTGTTCAAAGTGACTGCAAACCACTGCTATTCGATGGCCGTTTGGACGTGGAGATTGCCACTAATGCAACAAGTGCGTCCTTGTGTGGTTGTGTAGAAGTACACCGTGCAAACAAATCACTCTTAAAATGGCCATAGCCTTGTTTTCATTCCTGTTTCTCTGTATTTCCAGGCATTCTGATTGCTAGCACTGCACTGAAGTCTGTTGTTGGTGAGGCCAAACTGCATATCCCGCGACACATGCAGGTCTGTTCTGCTACATCAGCATCCAATTAACATGGATTGCAATGGCATAACAATGACACTGATTAGTATGCTGTCGCGTTGGTTGTGATGTTTGCTCAATGCGGCAATGTTTTGCTTTACAGGCATTGTCTCTTTCTGGCAGCCTGGCTCAGGAAGTGTACCGTGCTATCCCATTGCGGAATGCTGGAAACATATCATCCATTGTCAACCTTACTCTTATTGGCATTGATGATTACTTTTCTGTCTCACCTAGCAAGATGCACTTAGAAGCTGGTCAGGTCAGTTACTTCTAAGTCTTTTGCATTACAGATTCAACATAGCGCATTACAGAGACTGATCAAGTTTTGCTTAGGTGATAGTAGCTGCTTCCCTGTTGCGTGCAAGTTATCAAACCATTGAAATATTAGTTAACTATCAATGTACCTTTTGATTTTTCCATGAAGATGTGGTTTTGCTGACATGCAACACTGAGGCCACGTGCCTTGGGGCAAAGGTTTAATTTTCACAGACAAACCTCATATTGTTGTGTCTGATTCTAACTGTGCAGATTTAAAAATATAACTGTAAAATTTCACCGATTAAAAGTGTGATTTTGTTTTGGTGGCTGAGACACCACTGTTGTCACCTGCCTTCATCGTTATGGGCACCTGACACCACTAAATTCCAATTTTACATGTTCCAATCAATTGATCATTGTTATACTAGGAAATATGTTCCTGATCAGCATGAACATCGCTCTTGACAGCGATCATTAATTATATGAACTGAGTCACCTACCTGCTTTGCTTATCTCTGCTTTTTTTTCCTTGTGGTGACAGGAAAGGAAAGCAATGCTGCGGTTTTATTCTGAGAAGACCATTTCTGTAGAGAGGTACTTTAATTAAGGTGTCCAGATTGTGCCAGTCTGTTGTTGCTAGCAATTCTGCTGCTTTATAACAGAAAGCATTGTATTCCTTTAATGTAGTCATTTGCTGATTTCTTTCGGCCATGATGAACCAAAGCATGAAATTACGTTGCGTGGCACTGCTGCTGACAAAGAACACGGTCAATCCTCTGGTCGGTAGGTTGCTGTTGTGCTCCAAAGCAATAAACACTTCATGCCTTGACATTTCATGGAATTAATAATTATATTATCTCAGTGCGTTCAGTAACAGATGGTGCATGTTCATTGATCCTACTGCATGTCGTGATAGACATTATTTTGTCATCATCTGTCTGATTACTGCATTGCAGTTGACATGTGGCTTACAAATGATGTCCGCAAGGAAGGTGCTTGGACTGAGCTTCGCTTTAATTGTTTCTTCTTAACGTTTAGTTCTATCTATTTGCAGGGCGCTTTTGCTCTGCAACAAACCGATGCTGTGTTGGTGTGGAGTTGCTCTCGGAAATGCAGTGTAAGTTGCCTTTGTATTGCATTCTGTGTTTAGAGCATAGGTGTACCATTTTATCTCATTAGAACCCCTATCAAACTCCTGTGAGAGTAATTTCCTGTCGACTACACAAAAGCTGCCCACAAAGTTACGGTGGATATTGATTGATCACAAAAGTAGATGATGACGTCATAACTATAAAGATAGATTGGACAATCAGTTTCATCCATTTGTGCAGCTTTCCTGCAGTTGCTAGAATTTTAGCTGTTTGAGGACATAGTTGTTTTGCCACTGCGGAAAGCTGGTTCTTGTTAGCCTACCAAATGGCCTGCTTGACATTTTTACGTGCTTCCTAGCTGGAGCCAGGAAGTCCAAGTCAATGGAGTTGCATGTGTTTTAACCGAAGAATGTTATGCAGTGAACTTTGGATGAGCGCTATAGATGGTGATGACCTTCGTTATGCACAAATACAAACTTGTGACACCTTAAAGCTGCTAGGTTTCACCTTTGACGCTAAAGTTGCCCTTGAGAAGCATATCAACACCTGCTGTCGCAAAGTGCTGGAACGGCTGCCGTGCTATCTCGAGTGCGGTACGTCTTCCTGGCAATGTACCAATCCTTCTGCCGTGCAGTGAGACTGATCCTTGGGCTCAAGAGAGACCATCTCTCCTCTGACTGTTTTGCCCAGCTAGGACTTCCTTCGACACTGCATCTCAGGAACTTAACATTAGCTGCGCCACAATGGCTGGCTGCACAGACGGGGTCCACTTTAAAATGCAGCTTAAGGAGATTGATCTTGGAGAGTTGAATTTTTAATTGATGCAAGGAAGGACTGTGTTTTTAACTGTATCCAGTAAGTAATAATTATTAGTATTAACATATTAGTATCAAGCACCTATGACCATTTTTATAGCAAAATCTCTTATTGTCTAGTACATTTATATATTTATCTTTTATAATAGTTTATGTCCTCGCCATTCTATAAAACGTGCCATAATGGAAGCTATATTACTGTATACAATTCCCATAGTAGAATGTGAGCTTAAAGAAATAAAAATGATGAATGAATGATGGCAACTCAACCCAACTGCCAGCCATATTGTGAATGGAGTGCAATCATTTTGAAGTTAATCATAACTTTAACTGTGCATCCAAGGGAATTACCATAATACGCAATTATATCATAAGGAGAAACTAAAGTGATTCACAGCACTTCAAATCCCCTGAAATGTGCTTATCAGTACATGCATCAAGGGTTTCCCTGCACTGGTTCAATTGGAAGTTCTCAGTTGTATCATATCTTCTTGTGAACTGCTTTGCTTGAAGGTGGCTTCCAATGACAACAGCTGAGAGCTGTCCTCACTTGAGTGTCCGTTTGCTAATGTGAGCATTTGTTATCTCTCCAGAAAGCAAAGTGTCATCATTCGCAATAACTCAATGACAGAGGACGTTATTGTCAACTTGTCAGTTGCTGCAAGCCACAATGACTTCCAGGTGACAATGATTCGGTTATGTTGTTTTTTCTCCTCGTGCCGTGCCGCTTTGGTGTAGAGACAGGCTGATATCTCATTCATTGGTTCCATTATTGTTTTCTTGAAACAGATCCAAAACACCTTTGGCATCCAGCAAGGACCACATCCTGGCTACAGAGTTGTGCTGAAGTCGCAGGTGCTTATAATACTGCCCTCTTTCTTGCACACTTTAGTCACTGGCATGGTATCATCTAATCTGTCTGATCCTACTTACATCTAGTAAATGGCAATCAGACGTACCTTGTGTACTTGCTTCGGCTGCTAATTGAGTAATGCTGTGGTGATATGGACCAGCAACAAAACCATCCTATAAATGGGTCTGTCAGGTTGGAACCATGCACACGGTGCTCAATGAACACATAAGAACACTGTGCCACGATACAGCCACGTCACCTATTAAGTTATCATCCAAGATCAAGTAATCATCTTCATCTTCGCAGCTGGTTTAAAATAGTCCGTTTATGCACTGTGAAGTCTCGAATCAAGCAAGACCTAGCATGCATCGTCCTCAACAGATTGCCATGAGCTAGGTGATTTACTCTGACGCTCCTTTGGCTGCCGTTTGTTGTGGTCCTGCTACTACGACAAATGCGTCAGTCGGATTCGTTTTCTTCTTTCCATCTGCTTTCCAGCGTGGTCTTATGAAATGTATATCGTTGCTCTTTTAAATTTGTTTGTGTAATCAGTTAGACGAAGTCAGCTTTCAATCACCAGATCTACCGTATTTGTTGATAAACTTCACTTTCACTGCAATCATTCTTTTGTTTTCTGCCCGTTATATTTGTTTCTGTGGGTTCGCTGTCTCCAGGTCGATGTTCCGGTGGAAGTGTTGTTTGCTCCGACGTCTACCACTAGCATTTGCGGTGCCCTGATGATACAGTCACTTGGAGACAGTCCACTTGGTAGATTCAAGGTGACCATAGATTGACCTGGTTTAAATGAAATGATGCCGTTTCATGTTGCTATCACATGATTCACTTGTGGAACACTCCGTCTTAGATTGGTCTCCATGGCTACGGTGGTAGCAGTGCAGTTTCGTTGGCTGAATGCAACCAGGACGAGGCTGTCTCAATCAATCTCAAAATGGTAACTGAATCTATATGATGCCATGCAATGGAGGCTTTGTAGGTGCTCTGGATATGACCTATGACCCAGACTGCTTGTCGATTGTCTTCCTGTAGACACGCAGAGTGAATGATGCCTACGAACTGAACAGGATCACTGTAAAGAACACTGGCGACAGACATGCCTTCGCCGTTTTAATTCCATACAGAGGTGAGAGGAAGGTCGAATGCCACCAGTCTACAATATTAATACTTTTTGCTGGCCTAATCGAGCAGCAGCCGCATTGTTGTGTTGCTCTATCTGAGAAATGATGATGCTGTCACTCTCTTGTGTTGGCCGTTCGTTGCAGATCCTTCGAGGACTAGCGTGATCTCTGGTGACTTCTGTAGCATTGAACCCAGCAGGGTTGTGATTGAAGCCAACTCTCAAGTGGTATGATTGGTAACAGTTGCCATGGTGTCCGTCTTACAATGACCCGTGGCTGTCGTAATTGCACTGACATCGCTCTCTTCTTTGACCTGCAGAATGTTGTCATGATCATCAAAGACAGACTGATGGCGGATGTCGATTCGTCCAATGTCCTCTTCCATCTGGCCATCTACTCAGGCGACGAATGTCTCAGAAGATGCTATAAAAAGTAAGCTGTCATCAAAACCCCTTCATCTTGGTCTTTCTGTTTGTCTGTCTGTCTGTCGTTACCCTGAAAGACGTGACCGGTTAAATTGTTTCGTTTCGTATCGTTTTCACAGAGGCCTGAAGCCTTCAGATGCCGAGACAGAGGGCTCCCTTCTGGATGAAGTACTTCAAATCGGTTCTCATTTTACACAAGAAGACACCATTGCTGTTGAAGGTGCGTGTTGCCATGGTGAATGCTTGGTGATGGTTAGTTGCCGTTGAGTGTTCTGTTCTTTTATGCTGCTTGGCGATGCTCTGATTGAGGGCGCTGGTTTCTTTGCAGAACTGGACTATCCTAACCTTCCCGATTGGAGATCTTTCATTGAGAGTTGCCTCTCGACATCCACGGCGCCATTCTCAGTACAGGAACTGCCGTATCGGCCCGACCACGTGGCATCCACTTCAGTTCCCATTTCCTGTCGCCCGGCTGATTCGCATCAGCTTGCTTCTCTGCCTGTCGGTGAGTGAGTGGAGAGCGAGGAGTAACAAGGGAACAGCTGTTGTAATTTTAGGGAAATGAGCAACACGTACATTCCACTGCCGTCAAATAGATGTTTTAAGTGACATGTCATTGTAAACTTGTTATTCACTGATCGGAGCTTGATCGTAACTGGGAATAAATCTGGAGTCTTCCGGAGGGCGAGAAATGAAATCAACTCAGGAATAAAAACTAATTAAGATGGTGATCTAATCTTTTGACGTGGAGCAGAATCAGCAGACATTATGTCTATTATGAAACCATATCATCTCGCTGCTTTTTAAATTGATTCATTCGCATTGAAGCATGACATAACTATAAATAAGGAAACTGTTCATGATGAAAATGAATCTGCTACTTATACATTTTTAGAAAATGAATCAAATCAACCATAATTACGAGCAGATTGCCCTGTCGTATGGAGAGATTGTTGGTCTTTGTGATCTGTTCAATTCGTATTTCAGACAAGGGCAACCGCAGTGAGATGTGGTCCATTATGCCCAGCCGCATCGCTCTCACGCCCTCCACTGCAGACAGCAGCGGTAAGCTCAACTGCAACTTAGATACTTCGTGCGTACCATTGTGCCTGTTATGTCAATGAGCATAGCGTTGGTCCTCTTCGCATTGCATCCTGTAGTTGCTGACAACGCCACCGGCAGGATTCAGTTGCTCAACTATGCTGACATCGCGCTGAGGTTGGTGACCGACCACTCCTCCAAGGTGCCGGATTGATCAAGCAGTGGTTATGTCTTTCGATTTTGTTAATTGCTGTGTGTTTGCAGCTTTGAATTCGTTTGGCCAGCCGACTCCCTTGTCATCACACCATCGAAAGACGCCATCCCTGCTCGGTGGGTGCGTTCACTTTGATAATAAGTCAAACAGAGCGAGTGATTTCACGTGGTCACAAAGACCGCCATTGCTTGTTGGGCTTGGCTTGCGAAAGTGTCCATATGACTCCTTTCCAGGCTACGCTTCGCTCCAGACATCTGTTGCCATGGCTATTGCCATGCCTGAGCTCGTCTCGTTGTCTAACTTTGCTTTTATATGGCAGGTTATCTGTGGTAAACATTATTCTTAGCTGTTTGAGTCACGAACTGGCCGGGCAGTTTGAATAGTCCTGGGTCCTCCTGCAATTCGAGGTTCCGAGGGCAGCATTGTGTCAACTCCTTCTTACTTGCTACTTTTGACAAATCAAACCCCGCTGGTCTTGCAAGTGGATCGTATTTGTGGAACTATACGGATAGAACCGCCATTCGAAAGCAGCATTTACACTTCGTGTTTCATCCATTGAGCACCGTCGAGCAACAACAAAATGCCATCTCTGACTTCATGACCAGCAATGGCTCTGATAGCATTCAACGCAACCACGAGACAGAACATCAACCGACCAGCCACATTTCACGTTCCTCGTAAACGTGACGCTTGGCTCGACTACATCTTCGCGCACGAGACTATCACTGAGAGGGTCAAAACCAGCCAACCTCCGAAGTGAATTCAGAGCGACCATGTCATGAAGCATAATAACAGTTTGCAGCCATTGTGCTGAAACACAACAAAACACTTCAATCGGATGGCTGCGATTCCATGGCATTTCCCATTGGCCCTGCTGGCCTGCGACAACGTCAGTCATGTCTCTATCGATGATGACATGTGATGACACCATCAAATGACATCGTTTAAAACGCATTCATTCGTATTCTTATCAGTAATGGTCAATGTCAAGGATTGTTCTTTGCTCTCAATTGCGGCATGATCGTTGCGATTTGAAATGTCTTTGTTGTTCTTGCAGGAGCCAATTGATCGTTCTGGTTAGTGTCAAGTCGTCGCTGGCGTCTGACCCAGGGCGTCTGCCATGGCAGGGCACCATCTACGTCCAATGCAACAACTCACAGAAGGTACAAACACACATTCCAGCAGCATCGCCAGGCACAATGCCAACTCCTTCGCCTGACGTTCTTGTTCATTGATTGTTTGATTTCGTGCAGTGCGTCCACGTGCAAGTCCACGAAGCCAATCGTCGCCGCGACAGCTCCCCTTACGCTGGCCTCCATAACCACGGTTCACTGCGAGATCAAGTCGTCAGAGTGGAGCCTACACCCCCGTCTTGCCCGTTCGTCGTGACGCCGACCGTCGTAGCATTCGCCGCAACCGCGAAGCACTTGGCCGCAAGTATGCCCGCAGTATCTACCTTCGCATTGATCAATCCCAGCGATGTCATGACGTTATTGCCTTTGTATTTCGCATGACTTGTTTCTCCTTGTCCAATAGGATCGACTGTTGCCATTAAGAACACCGGTTGCAAGACAATGAAGTGGACGCTATCCTCAATCGCCCCACCGTACGTCAAGAGTGACCGCTTAGCACGTGACANTCTTTCGCGTTGGCTACTCTGCGTTTCACTTTGCGACCCGCTGCGGCGTCATCAAAGCCCAATGCATCGCTAAGGTTTGTCCGTCCGCCTGTCTGTCTGTCTGTCTGACTTGTAAGCTATTTGCTGAGGATTTGAAAATAATATATTCAATTTTCTCCTTTTCGCATTCACCCAACTAATCTTTCTCTCAGCAATGCATTGCTGGTCTTTTCAAACTGAGCTGATGCCTGGCGGTTTATCTGGGCTATAAAAACTTGTAGGAAATGCTGCAAGGTTTTGAGCTACCTTGTATTGCCGACCACGTTCGTAACCTTGGTGTATTTTTATCACCTGACTTGAAATCGTCAATACACTGTCGAAAAGTTGCAAGGAAAGCATGTAATGTAGCAAATTACGTACTTAAATCAATGAGATGGAATAATGCCAGCAATTTAATTCGTTCCTTCGATGTCTACGTAAGGCCTATATTAGAGTATGTTTCTCGGGTTTTTATCCCCACTTATCAGAAAGACATTGCTGTCCTCGAGCATGTTCGTCGCTCTTTATCCCCTGCCTCATGTATGAGCTGGCCGTCTTGACGTGTTAGCCATCGAGAGCCTTGAGTCGCGTAGGCAGCTTGATCTGCATCTCTTGTAGAACGTGGTGAATCGGTTGACAAATCTTGCTTTGCCTGACGACGTTTACTTTTATCAAGTGTAACACGTGGCCTTTGTAAACATTGACCTGTTCCCATAGCCAATTGCAGCGTTCACCACCACTGCTTTTTTAATCGTTCCTTTCGGCAATGAAATGTTCTCATTGAGAACGTGGTTGAGTCGCTGTCCTCGAAGAGAAGTAGGTTTTCTAATTTTTTTCTTATACATTCGAGCCCTGTATTTTTATTGATTTGGTATGATGTAAGTGCAAGTCAATCCTGCCTCCCATGTGTGGATTCCTTATTTGAAATGTGTTCATATATAGTCTGCCTGTCTGTTTGTTTGTCTGTCTGTCTGTCTGTCTGTCTGTCTGTTTGTCTGTCTGTTTTCACTTGTGTCCTTATGCTCCGTTGTCCTTCATTTCCAGATTGACGTCACGTTTCAGCCACGTGACTGTGGATTGTTCTCACAGTTTTGGAATGTCGAGGTACTGCCCCGCCCGGTTGTTGTTGTTGTAGCGTTGTCTTTTGACATCCATCTTATCGTCTTCTGCATATTGATTTGTCGTCAGATGACTGTGGAGGGCGAATCAACGGCTGGCCATTCGCGCCTTGAGTTGCTGGGAGAGGCGAGTTCCTGTTCACGGCCATCCACTCATTTTGTTAACTGTGCTGTTTTGCTGTCGATCTCACGGCGGTCGCCCGGCCTCGTTTTAATTCGATTGTTGGCTCTTGCTCACAGGGAAAACAGTCGCTCACGGGTGGAGGTCTGTTACCCAGTGATAATGGCAGCGTTACCATGTCTTCAATTCAACGCCAAGATGAGGTTGTGGCAGGCAGCAGTAGCAACAGCAAATCTGTGAGGTATCCCATTACAACGCGTGAGCTATGAGGTGATCCATTGCTTCGTCGTCGTTGTCGTGATAACGCCGTGCAATTGCTTTGTTGCAGATCCGAATGTGCCTCTGATAATCAAGATGGCGTCTTTGTACGCGACCCGTCTCTTGCCTTCCCATCAACCCTCCCTGGAAAGGTGGCCTTGCTTAAGTTTCGCCTGTGCAATAAGACAGCACAAACGCGCAAGGTGCGGCCATGGTAACCAGTTGTTTCATCTGAATCATTGATGTCACGAGAGATGAACAATCTGCAACTGTTTTGTTTTCGTGCAGATCCGTTTTTCTAGCCTACGGCCTCCGTTCCACGTCAATCATTACAAGATCTCCGTCCTGTAAGCCTCGCACAATCGAAATGAATGTCTCTTTTCGGGTATTTTCTTGCTGTTCTCATTGGCTGTCTTTTCTTCGCAGCGCCAAGTGCTTCGTTCGCATCCCTGTTTATTTCAAGCCAACGTCACCCATGACAGACTGCTGTGCACTGTTGCTATTGACGACGGACGACGGCAAAATCATCCCTGTGCGCATGACTGCCTCGACGATTCAGTGAAATGGTTCTTGTGTATAGATTGTAACTATAAGTGGCCATTGTGTTAGTATGCATTGATTAAACGGTATTTTATACGTTGGCCTACGGCAGACTCTATGAGCATGTTCTCAGACCTCAAGCAGAAAGATATCTCTGTTTAGGCCGATCCATCTGCGATCTGAGGTGCTGACATGACTGCACTGCCGATGCCAGATGAATGACACCTTATACAGTAGCAAAATGTATGAGAAGCAGCAACAATAATAAACCTATTCCTGAAGACCGTTGCCGTATCTCTGCAGCTGGAGGCCATCGTTCTTGCTCCTCGGGTACGGTGTCAGTACTCTTGCGGTGCGGCAGCGTCCATCGCGTCTCATGGTAAGGAGAGGGAACTTGGTTTGATCAGGCGCCTGTTCCGGCGAATGGTATTGCCTGATTGGTTATCCAAGAGCTCATACTCATCATGTCGCAGGGCATTGTGGTGCGTGATGAGGCCTCTTGCTTCGTTGGTCTTGCAGAATTACCTCGCCCCGCTGATGGTCGCTGTGTGCTTTCACGGCTCCCTTAGTGCGTCCGTTGCTTTCGGGGAACTACGGCGACGGGCTTGTGTGAAGTCCTTCTTCGCTACGAAGAAGCACTCGATGGACGTGGGTGAGGGCTCGTCCTGTGGATGGGCAATGTCCCAACGCTTAGTGATGCCCTCCTTCAGCTGACTTTCTATCTCGTTCATTTTGGCGTCCAGGCAAAGCATGTAATGCTTATTAGATTCTGAATTGAACTCTAAACTCTAAGATGGTGATAGAGGCACTGGATATTCCTGACCATCTGAGGTGGCAGTTTGGCATCCTTGATAATTGCCATCCGGTACGGCTCATCCTTCATGATGCTGATGTTATAGCAGTGAAAGCAGTCGTATAGGCGTCCATCATGCACTGCTTCATCTGGGTTGTTGCTAGGTGGATTGTCTGTGTTCGTCGTCTTATCTGAAGTGCAGGGTGACCTGATTAGCTTCTGCTTGTCTCCATCAGGCATTTTCTGATTGGCATTGATACAACAGTCCTGCTTGTGGGCAGACGGACAACGGCAATGAAATCCTTGTTGCTGGGGATCTGTTTAGTGGACTTGCGAACGAAAGATCGTGAACATGCTCCAACCTTTGGCAACGATTCGCGTCGTGGACATGAGGTTGTCAACTCCTCGAGGGCCGTCAGTTGGTCTATAGCATAAGAGCATTCGATGCCAAATATCTTGGAGACCTCCATGCCGATGGCGGCTCCGTTGGCACATGTGCAGGCTGTAGGAGTCTTCTGTCGTGGAAGCTGATGCGTTCTATGACATAGAATGTGTAGCTTTGGAAAGAGTCTGTGCTGCTGATAGCTTGGATGTGCGGAGTTGGTGCGGTTACCGGCAGTTGGTTGGTTTGGCCCCCCAGGGTATGCATCATGGGCCTTGCCACCTCTGGTAACGGAGTCAAATGTCCTATCGTTCTCGATGAGGTCGAGGATAGTTTTCCATGTCTGGCATCATCCTGCGCACTCAGTGGATCGTGATGTCCGTTGTATTCCGCCTGATGATCGTTCGCAAGATGTTGGTCACTCTCTTCGTGTCGAGGGGCTTTGCGCGGTGGTCAAAATTACAAGGGGAGGTCTTCTCTTCCAGGCGGTTGTGGAACGCGGCGAAGTCGAAGTCTTCTCGCAGTAGTTGGCACAGCGTCATAATTCGCCTGCCATTTTCACCTTCACGCTGGCGCAGAAGGCCGCTGATTTTATTTCAGCCAGTGTTGCCTCGAAGTCAAGTGTGTCTTCTCCTTTTCCACTGAGAGTGAACCAACCACTCATCCTTCAGTGTTTTGCAAAGGCCGACTGCACGAGCTTCTTTATCCGACTGGCCGTTGTTCCATTTGCTCCATTTGTTCTGTTTTTTCTTTCTTCGGGGACCCTGCTGTCCCCCTCTTGTCGACGCAGGTATCCTTCAGTGCGGAGGTCCTTAAACTCCTCGTCCAGCACAATTGACCGTGTGCATCCTTCCGATTATTGTTTTCATCTTCTGGACATACAAGTCTCCATAAGACCCTTGCATCTTCAGATAGATAGATAGATCCATGTAGTAATCGACCATCATAACAATTTCTAAATAATGTTTTGAAGAAAAGAGTGCATGGTCAGGATCATCCCGACCATAAGTACAAGTGCTTGTTTGTTTGAGATGCCCTAGTTTAATAATTTTACAAATCGAAATGTAGAAACAATTATACAAATTTGTATAATATTAAGGAGAGCAACGAAAGAAAGAAAGATGAAAAAGAGAAAATCAAAGGTAGTTTAGTAATGGGTAGAAACTGGGTAGAGTCAGTTTAGTTGCATATGTAGCAGTTTTATACCGTGCAAATCATGTAATAATTATGATTCAATACAATTGCCTTTTGAATTTTCTAATAAAGCATGGAGTTGGTACAAGTATGTCAAGTGCAAAATCAAAATTGTTCCAAAGGGATGGATATTGAAAATCCGGATTACTTTGTATAAGGGATGATTTAGCAAAAGGGACCTAAGAAGGATGTTTACCTAATTACTACGGTCATCATACGCCTTCGTTGCTTTGGCGGATATGATGACTTCGCAACTTCATGGTATGACTGCGACACGGTGCTGTTGGGATGGGGTGGCGGGCTGTTGCATTCATTCTCAATGATGGTTGATGCTGGTAAGCCACACCATCGCCGAAGCCCATCCATCCAGCGCTGCCTTGGTTTGTATGGAGTGCGACGATAGCTGTTTGGCAATCTGCTTATTAATGAGGGATGAGATGTATGGCGCATAAAGTGGCCAAGTCAGATGTACTGTCGACTCATCACCAACACTTGGGTCAGATACCACCGACCTCCAAAGAGATAAATTGATGATGGTGATGATGATGATGATGATGATGATGATGATGATGATGATGCTTGGTTTTTGTTTTGTTTTCACTTTATTACCATATTATATCCAAAAATACAGGATGTGTGGTAAGCGCAAAGCCGTGATGGGTGAGTCACAGAATAATATTCCCAACTTATCGGAGAGAGAAAGGTCACAGAAGTCAGCAACGACGGAGGTCATATGCAAAAAGAATGTTGACCGAAGATGAGAATTTAAAGAGCAGAAGAATAGAAAATGTATTTCGTCATCAATACTGTCGTCATCACAGTGCGTACAAATTCTATCTTCATATGGAATGTTCAAGTAACGGCCAGTTAAGACACGTAGTTTGTGAGCACTAACCCTTTTAATTTAGTAATAGCATTTCGCAGTTTGGTATTATGAAGATAGAGGTAGTTTTCAAATTGGAATTTAGTTTTAATTAGGAGGTAGAAGTTTAGTTGGTTAGAATGATTAAGGAGATTAGCTTCGAGTACTAATTTGAACTCGTTCTCGTACTCAAAACATAACTGGCTTTTAATGGTTTTAATGAGGCGTTTCTGAATCGATTTATTAGATGTATCTTTGCGGCATACTTTATCAAAATCAATCTTGAGAGCATTTAAAACGGATTTTGTGTGAGATAGCCATGAGGTAGATTTACCACAAAAAGCTGTTCACCAAACGGTTTGCTTATAATTGAGTTAGAATTAGAGTTCATTAAACCATGATTAAACGCAGTGCAAATTTAAGTAAGTTAATTTTGACATCAATTAGTAGAGCCATGAGGTAGAAGCTTGTGGCCTCGGTATCAGAAAACCTAGTGAAATCGCATTGCCAGCATTCCTCTCCTCCTGCCAAAGATCAACCACATTGGTAGACAGCATCATTGGCATCTGCATGCCAGGCGAATCGACCACCATCTGCTACATGGAGGAGGCAACCGAAACATGGGAAT
>OFHS01003766.1:5271-15849 GCA_900245855.1 Calvadosia cruxmelitensis | reverse complement strand
CCTTGAACTAACTTGTACTTGTAACAACATCTTGTATGTACTTACCACACACCTGTATTAAGGTATATTGGTAATAAAAGAAAACAGAAACATCATTATCATCATTTTTTCTGAAATCCGATAAGCAACTTAATGCTTTTTTTCACGGAGCAGATACATTGGAATACATTGGAATGGCATCATCACAATACAGCATAGAAAAATGTAAAAGTTTGTATTGAAAATTTGAAAATTTACAGATAGAGCTGAACAACGTAATACTGACATAGTATCTTAACATTGACATTTCAAGCAATCCAGTGACAGCAGTGACGAAGAATAAAGGACAACCAATCACGATGGAGGCACAACAGCAACTGACGAAGAGACGGACAGCATCCAAGACATGGCAACGGGCGAGAAATAACGGTGGCAATTTAAACAGTCCAATGACAACAGCGACGAAGAACAAAGGACAACCAATCACGATGGAGGCAGAACAGCAAATGTTAAATGGAATACCTTTCTATCTAATAGAACTGACAACTACGTTGTCAGAAAACAAACACATTTAATTCTTAGATATTGAAAGCAGGCATGTATACAAGAAAATCCATGTTCTATCCAATCAAAGAAACGTTGCAATTATTATCAATAGAAGAGGTGACCTACCACTCTATGTCTGGACAAAATTATTGTTTAGTCACTATATCGTTAAGTCGATGATTTTTCAGCCAAAAATAGCTGTAATTTTGAATAGTTAACTGTGTAAATAACTTTAAGTAGTTAATTTGAAGTTTGAATAACGTGTTAATGCTTGATAGCTACAGTATAACCTATGTGAATACGTATTTGTTAGAAGAAATTATTTTCAATTTGACAAACGGGACCCTAATTTAGCTGCATTCTTGACTCAAGAGCTTGCCTGAGCTGCTCATCTTAGTGATATTTTGTAAGAAATTGCGGCGTTCCGCAGGGATGAATCAGGATGGATCCTCTTACTTACCTTCTGTTGTCATCTGTAATGCCTTCATCTTTCACTTTCCGCTTGCAGACTTTTTCTTGATAAATGGAACCAGTATCTTCATATTAATTGTGCACAACATTGCTTTGTCAACATCTTGCAAGTTTAGATGTCTATTCTTAATCGCTGTTGATATTGATCTCATGGCATTTAGACCTAGACTTCACGTTACATTGGATGAATAACAAAGTGAAGAGACTCATTCCCGATGTCTTATTGAACCACACTGTTCCACTGCTCTCTAGTAGGACTCCACTAGTCCGTATATGCAAAGTGAAATAACTCTTCTGCTTTAAAGTGGTAGACCATTGCTCCGAATGATTTTGTAGCAAAGTAAATGTAATCAGTTGAATCCAAGGCATGGCGCAAATAGGAGGAAATCCAGAAGGCTCTTTGGAAACCCCTTGTTCCCGTTAAACAATGGAATTGATCATTTGATGTTGTTGTAGCCTCATAGCAATGTAAAACAGACGGGAAAGAAGTAGGAAGCAGTGTAATTCAATCCAATCCTGAATGATTCTCCCTCCATGAGCGATGTCACTCCGTACCGCTTGCTATGCAGTATAGAGTACTCCACTATTTAAATTTCAGCTAGCCTTTGATTGTTCTATGAGTGCTAATTTTAATGATACTTTTTGGTTGTCCAAGCCAAACCGCTAACTTTGCGTTTATCCCGAAATAAATCAGGACGACATAATTACTGTCAGCAGACCAATGTTGAATGTCAATACTTCTTATACCATCGCGCATGAACGAAAGTACGAAACACATACGAAAAACCATGACTATTAAATATGAAGGTGCAGGGCACGGTGCAAGTTATAATATAGCTCACAAAACGTTCAAGTTATAATCTGTGTCACAGATTCTGTGAAGCATTGTCTTGGATTCTTCTAACTAAGTCATCAGACTAGGTTTCAAGAAGCTACGTGAAGGAAATATACAGCAAATAAAGAAATATGAATCTCAGGTGCCATTTACAGATGTAGTAATTTAGTCCAGATTAGATGGTTAGTGGTGGACTATGCTGTAATCCCGGTCCACGCATAAGGCACCTGAAGAACGTACCAAAGCAGTCATGAGCGGAAACGAAGGAACTAATTTTTGCGTGTTTGAGACAAAAAGCGATTCCTTTGCTAGCCTCCACCTTTGCGACATTATACTTTGAAGGCGCACTTTCATGTTTCTGCAATTAAGTAACTGCAGACCTCCGTGTGACTTTGGTCGCAAGCAAGGCTTTGACTCGTCTTCAAACGGTCACGCATGGAAGATTCACTGTAGAGATGTTTACAATTTGAACTGCGACCTGTTGAGCGGAATCCTCTTCTGTGCCAGAGATGGAGACGTAAGACAACCTTGCATGAAATTAGAATGAAATTCAATAGTAAGTCTTTATTTGCTGGTTATTAACTACAAAAGTCGCCAAATTAGATAAAAGAAGCTACCATAGACACATGAGGTGAGTTTCAATCTGGTGGTTACAGAGGTTGTTGTCTTGTTTGAGCTATTTAAATGAATTGGAATGATGCCAGATGTTGGGTAAAACATTCAAATGCAGATAAGACGCACAGAAGTTGCTGTTTTTTCTTGAAACAGCCCATAACTAGAAAGAATCAGTTTGAGTATTGACGATGTGATGCAGCTTTTAAATTGAATCTTGTTTAAAGTAAGCAAATCATGCAAACAATATTTACTGTTTTTCAGTTTGTCACATACCTGAAGCTATGATGTGGCTTTTGCTTTCAATTCTGTTGGAAATCAACCTTGCTTGGTGTATTCAATTTCGAAGCCACAACAATTTGCTTGCTCCTCATCGGATAATCGCCAGAAGGCGTAAGTACACGCATGAGATCTGTCACGTTTTCTTCTATTGCAAGGATATCTGTATGCTTTGTTTATTAGCGTTTACACTTGGTTTATAATACTGCATATCTTGGCTATCTTAACATGAGATTAATACAGATAAAGAAACCTACTTCTTTTATACTGTGATATGGATCTTTTTATTCATCAAGCTATTTGATCAATTGACATTTTTAAAAAACAACTAAAGACTCATCTCTATAATCAGCATTTTTAGCTTGTTTAGTTTATTAATTATTTTAAACTTGTTTGCATTCCGGTTGTAACTAGCTCATTGTGTATTAGTGTTCGGAGCTTGCTCGTTACTTGTAATTTTATCCATTGTAAAGCGCTTTTGATCTGTTGTTGTAAAAAGCGCTATAATTATAAGAAATATATCATTATCATTAATAAAGTATTGATACTTGTGATTACAATGAATGTGCATATTATTTTTAAAAATGACAGTTATCCGATGTCTCTGTCTTCTGTGTTACTGAGTTTCTAAACCGTCTGCTGTGGCTAGAGACTTAGAATGCTTTATGTGTTTTTTATATGACATTTCAAGTCTATTGATAAACCTTGGAATAATAAATTGAAAACGATTTTCTCATCTGGCTAGAATTTCGAGCCTAACATGTGACAGTATGTTGTCTAAATTGAGCTACACCACAGGATACAAGGTATATCGTTCTGTTTCTAGACACGAAGAGATCCTGGGACGAGGGATATTTTGGTAACACTCGTCTCCGACGTCATCCTATCGATGAGTTAGCCAACTCGAAAACATTCACTCCATACTTGAACTTGCTTGAGATTAATGACGAACGCCATTTACACAAGCGTAGCATAAGAAGTCCCTTACGAAGAAACATATTTAAAAGGAAAACAAGTAACCATCAAACTAAGGAGCACCAAAAGCCGGCCGAGCATAAGAAGAAACGACACGGTGGTGGTGGAGGGGCCGAGGGAGGGTATGGAGTGGCTGGTGGCGGGTATGGAGGCGCGGGTGGAGGACTGAGTGGCGGAGAAGGTGGAGGTGAACACATCTACGGAGAATTCGGTCACTTTCCCCATCATTATCCAATGCTATCTCCTCCTGGACATGAAGGTGGTGGATATAGCGGTGGAGAGGGTCATGGAGGGCATGAAGTAGGACATGGGCAGACCTATGGACACCCTGGCTACGGGATTGGCAAGTCACACGGCGAAGAACTTATCCACCAAGGGAGCCAAGGGCATGAAGCCCACGAGATCGAAGGGACAGTAGACGATTTGCTTTGTGAAGCTGAGGCATTCAAAATGAGAGCGGCAGAATACGATGCAAAGGCACATGAGCTCCGCAACGAGGCATCTGTTCTGCATCATCAAACAGGCGGACCCGAAGTCCACTCACAACATCAACCAATCACGATGCACGATGCGCATCACGCTGGAATCCAAGGCGAAAGCCATGATGAAGGATTCACAAGGGGACACCAAGAAGGAGGAGGCGGTTACCACGGTGGAGAACACGGCGGAGGCGGAGGGGATGGATATCAGACTATCCATCTGCCATATCCTGCATATCACATTCCTCATGAGCAGCCGACCCTGCCAGTACCTGATTACGTCAAACCACTCCCTCCTATTTTAGGCCCAAATCCATACGAAATCTTAACTTCTGATATGCTGAATCCTCACAACTACGGAATGCATGCACACAATGGTGGATTCAGCGTATACAAAAAGTCATGTGGATGTACAGGAACGAAAACATTGCCAAGAATCCATAGAAGAATGAAACACAGAAATCTATTTCGAAAAACTAAAGCTATTAGAAACAACAGACGGTCTCGTATGGCAATATTACCTTATTATGGATACTACGTGCGATATATCCCGATAATGAGAAGAATATGAAGAACGGTGACACTCCTGAAAAATTTCGAGTGCTAAATTCTATTCTATTACTGGAAGTAAGGTTTGTTATAAAAGCTTTGTTAAACTTAGATAATCTGTACATAAAAGACAAGCTATGCAGGAATACAGAATTTCAAATAATAGTTCATACAGTTGAAACGTGTGTTAAATTAAATTGTTGTATATTAGCTTTAGAATATTTGAGTATGATTCGTTTCATGTCGTATCCCTGCCTGTTTAATACAACTTTGTGGAGCATGGATCAGTTTATGAATATAAAAAGGGTTTCAGAAATAGATAAAGAGTGAAACTCAAATCACCATCTTTTCAAATGCTGTATTGATTGACATTAAGTCGCATTTTTCAGTGTCATCAAAGCACAGTCTCGTAATTACATGTAAAGCCAAGCCAAATGGAGGACCCTCCCTTTCATGTTTTGTCTTTCGTGATGTCAAATTATGTCTGCATGGTGATCTTTGCTTCGTCTCATCTCATTATATAACACTCTGGCGCTAATGAAGATATGTAGTGGCTGACGCGCGGACGGTGTGAACTTGATGTCGTCATTGTTTAGTCACGTGATTGTAGGAATATATAGCTGTGTCATCCTGCAATCATTCTCTTTGCCGTCTGTAGTTCGTCGTGTTAACAGCTCTGTTTGTCCTCTTATCTATATTGTGTCTCACGACATAGAGCACTGGCACCAACGACCATATGTACTCCTTGGAACTCTGCCATCTCTTTCTGTCGTGGGACCAGCACCCTGTCTATCAAACATTATATATATATGGAATACAAAAGCCTCCTTGTCTGATTGTCTCGTCTTCTACAGATATGTCTGCTTCCTCTGCCTGGTATGAGACCAGAAACATGGGATCTTTCGGTTATGTGTTACTCAAGAGGAATGATGTTTGACTCTTTTACAAAGCATACACTGTAATATCTAAACTTTAAAGATTAAGTGGCTTACTAGACGAGGAGATATTTGCATGGCAATATATAAATACAGATTTGTGAGATATAAAGATTTGTGAACCTATTACATCGATTGAAATTTTTTTTAAATGTTCTACGGTGCTCTTGTTTCTATGACAGACGCTTATTTTAAAATCTTTACGTTAAATTAAACAATGCAGCTTGCACTATCTATTCTAGAGAATCTCTCTTAGACGTAGGTGAGCTCAGGAAATATCTCTGCTAACCCATAACCCATTTATATGTGAGTACATCTACTGTAATTGATGCTATGCGCGTGTGTATTGGGAAAAGATCTCGAGTAGATCCTAAAGTGATTGGTACATTATTTCACGGAGATGATAAGTGCACAAGTATTATTTATATTGGGATATATTTCATTTCATAGCATTAATAAAGCTTAACCTAACCTCTATCATTGGAAATTTTCATTGGCGAAACAGGTGCAAAATATAATCAGTGTGATCATTGCTAGCTAGTTAGCAATGATTGTTTCTCGTCTACCCAAACTGTGGCTAATTGCATTATATTGCATTAGAATACCCTGCAGCCATTCCGCAAGCGTAGAATGAAACACGTCTATAAAACTAAAACTGCAGGAGGTGAGGGCCACGCGATTAGTCATATTACGTTTGTTCAGTCTAGGGAAAAGCACCTATCTTCTAGTTTGATGCATTACAAGACAGATTACACTTTCAGTGTCTATTTCAAATTCTATCTTTCTTAGCGTAGTGCTCTTTATCACTTTCCGGCTCTCCTGGTTCCCAATCGTTTCTCCTATCACCATTTTCATTTGCCGATCGTTGATGATCTGTCGAAGGTTCTTCTAATGGCGCTTCTGGTGATGGATTGAAGGTGTCATCCTGCGACAGCTGGTCGTTTGAATGGAAGTGGCTGTCTAAATCACTTTCTGGTTTCATCTCATGGTCCTCACCATGTATGCGTCTTGTTTCTTGCAATCCTCCCTCTTCTTGGCCGCCATGGAGGTCCATTGTTTCATCTCCCTGAGGCATGGGTCCTTCATCTTGGTACCCCCCTCCATGGATACCAACAAAATTATCTTCGGATGGACCGTGGGGCGGGGGAGGCTCAAACCCTGCTGGGTCCAACTGCCTTTCTTCCCCGTGTTCGTGCTCATGCCCATGAGAATGTTCATCTTCCTCTCTGAAGTCTCCATCAGGGACCCATGTACCGAAGACATTGTCAAAGTGTTCGCCATGGTGATCGGCTTCGAATTTGTCGTCATGGTAATCATTGTGATGTATCTCATCATGAAGATGTTCCATATTGTTGCCGTAGTCGATGTGCGGCACTGGGAGTACCACATGTCCTTCCTCTTCGTGGTGATGCACAGGATGCATCATTTCACCATGGGGTCTTTCCTCTTCCTCTTCATGCTCGTGACCATGACCGTGACCGTGACCATGTCCATGACCATGTTCATGCTCAGATTCATGGTCGTCATGGCGATCATCGTCGTGGTGTTCATCGCGATGATGCTCTCTATGTTCGTCCCGATCGTCGTGCTCATCACGGTCATGGTGACCTAATAAAAGAAGAAAAGGTTATGATTTCAGAATGAGCAAGTTGTATGTGTTAAACATTTAAAAAATCTCATGCATTCGATTGCATATCTATGGATTTGTATAATTCATACTTGATTCATCAAGGCTTAACTTGCTTAGCATTGTATAAATTGCAACTTCAAGTGTTGTTATTTCTCGAAACATATGTGGTGATTATAGACATTGAATTGTGATGCTACTATAAAGCTTGATTTTTGTTCCTGTAATCACTATTACTCAACAAGTAAAAGCGCTACTTGAGCTACATTTACTATGATACAGTCTACTCATAATGACACTACATTGTCAATTTCTGAATGTTGGTGAAACGTCTTGCCATTCAGCTTGAACTTCCGCATTTGATTTAGTGTGAGTGAAACTTGCAACGGAGGAGAAATTCGAGCTCTGAATAGCAATGAGAGATTTTCCCTTAGATATCGACACAATCACAGAATATGTAATTCCTGCAATGGATTAGGGTTAACCCTACCGCATTTAGGATACAACAGAGCTTGACACTTGTCACCAAAATGCCTTTATTTGAGACGCATTTATTTGTACTTTCTTCTATGAAGGTCAATTTCAATGATTGCTGTAGATTGTCAATATTTTCCTCTTCAGCTCAAATATGACACAGCAAAAGGAAAAAGCATCTCGACGTTGATTGGGAGGGATCTTGGCTAATTTTATTTTTGTCTTGAGAATTGCATAAAATAATACCAGAACCATCAGCCTGTCTATCAGGTATCAATCTCCCCTTTAGTGTTACGATAATATTGTTTAAACCTATATAAGAATCTTCTAAATACGACGTACAAACAATGAAAACCGCGTAAGGATTGAAACATCTATTTTAATGCTTTAATTAGCGTACTAACGTGTGTATTCGTGACTTCTTTCTCGATTGCCCCTTTGCGGTCGCATATAAGGAACAGCAAGTGCACTGCTGACCAACACGCCCAAGAGACAACATCGCAATGCTAGGCCAGGTGAATGTAAGGCAACCATCACCTCTTTATAAAAAAGAATCGCTTACATGAGGACATTGACTTCCTGTAATCTGAAAATAAAATCATTCCATTCAATTCACAATACAGCCACATCAGATCATTACTAATAGCAGCCACAAAACCCATACAGCGCACTATGTCACAGTATAAAATACATCTAGCATTGCAAACGTAAGATCTCTTTGTCTTGGATCAGTTTATATATCCTCAAGGCTTACAATTTATTATGCATTGACTGATAGCGTTTTGTATCACTTGCAAGCAAGAAAAGCTTCCATTTCTGCAATGACAATATTACCACCTCTTTATGCTATTACACTAAATTCAACTTAAATTCTGGATTTGCCAACGTACAAAGCAACAAGAATTTCGAGATGCACCATCGTTTGAATTTTGTAGCTCTGTTCAGGATACATTATGTCAAAACTGTCTCAATGACAACATATCCGTAAGCCAAAACACTTGCAGAGACCATCTTTTCTTGGTTCTATAAATATTTAAGCCACTCAACTCAACTCAAACATCCAGCGAGCAAACGCCATCAGCGTCCGTGGAACATTTGATGAACAGCATGATTGCAATCTTAGTTTTCAGGAATAATTTCATTAATAGGTTTTTTAGGTCGTATAGTTTTATAATAGTTTTTTAAATTGTGTAGTTCAAGGATAGCTAAGTAGAAATGTATAGCTTGTGTACTTTTGATTTAATTAATATCCGATCATATTGTATGTATCAATTTGATATATATATATCACTACTGGCACCTCAATATACCTGTCTTAATTCTTAAGTGAAAAACCACAGACAGCGAATATTGCTAGTAGCAATAATTACCACGTTATGGAGGAAGCACAACTCTGCAATAAGAATAAGAAGGACCCCTCTTAAGCTAATCCGAGAACTAGTACTCCACCAACAAAGAGCCACGCACGATAAAGCCATTGCATTATGATCATAGAGATTATAAAAAATGTAGTTCAGTAATCCAGATATATGGATATTTTCCCCTGTTAAATGTTGGAATATTCTGATGGAGAGTCTTTTATATTTATTTGAAGGTATACAGCATGGCGATGAAAACGGTGCAATTACGAAATTAAGCATTATGCAACAAAACAGCTGAGAGAATCAGAATCATTTGATCCGTACTTTCTTATACGATTAGCTATTACGGTATCACGACATGCCTACATCAGATGGGTTAATGCTGGAAACAGTACAGATGCATCAACATAACAGCTGGGAGAATCATACTTGTAAGTAGGTTTTCATATTGTTGTGATTTTTTTATTCTACAGAAATTTTTTCTTTCTTTTAAATATATCTAATTTATTTCCAGATTGTTTCACATATTTTACTGTGATGAAAATACTTGAGAATTGAATAAAATGTACTGTCGTTAAACAGCACAACTCTGCGCCATTTACGTTTGTGATGAATCTTCCACGATGCATTTACTATCCTTCGTTGTTTTACAGATAAGTTTCAATCACAGAGTATTGCTATAACCTGGTGAAATCCACCGCGATTGTAATTCTACTAAAAGTGAAGTACCACATCAGATCAATGATGTTGATAAACAGAAAGAACATTAACAAACACACTAAAACAAAGTAAATGATCAACTTACAATCAATTTCACTTGAACATCTTCCTCTCTCTCTCCCTTTTCTTTGTATTTATGCAATTTTCCAAACACAATATATGATTTGTCTTTTCACCACCACGGTCGAAATAATATCATTTACAGCCAGGCCTGCTCATGCGTCCTGTAACCAACAGGTCGTTATTTCAAGGTCAAGAGACTAGGGAGAATTTACTGATCTCTTCCGGACATATGAAGCAGGTAGCAAGAATGATAAAATGGCAACTCTACGCCATAACAGAAATTCCAAGAGGAAAAAAAATGTATTGGAATACATTTTACACTTTACATTAATTTTCACACAGTACACTTTAACGTTTAAACTGAAGTATTTTCACTGTACACGATGCAATATCACTCAGTAGCTGACAGATAAGATAACGGAACAAAATAATGCCGAAAATGACACATAAATGTTGAACACATAACACATGAAGCTCCCTTCTTTTTACAATGGAGTATGGCAAAACAATGCACAAGGATGGTATAAATGTTATCAAATTAATAGTTCTTTGTAGGATAAGCATGAAATGGCTTCCATCCTAGATGTCTGCGCCGTACAGAACACTACGCGTAAACGCCACAAGCCACATATTATAGGGAAATGATTCAAAACATTGATTGTTTTTTTTTTTT
>OFHS01003765.1:1821-15850 GCA_900245855.1 Calvadosia cruxmelitensis | reverse complement strand
TACTATCTATATGGTTGTATAGTTTAAAAATGTCCGCATATGTTTTTAATATACCGTCTTCAAAAAATGTTTCAACTTGTTTTGTGCCGAAACCATCAATGTCAAAAGCATTACGGCTAACAAAGTGTTTGATACCTTGCAAGGCTTGTGCTGAACAAGTATTGCCACCAGTACAACGCAAGACAATATCTTCACCATCACGCACGGCAATGCTACTACACACTGGACAATGAGTTGGGAATACAAAAGGCACAGAATCCGCAGGGCGTTTTTCTGTAATTGATGCTACTACTTGTGGTATAACATCGCCTGCTCTTTGAATAATAATTGTATCGCCTTCACGAATATCTTTGCGTTCAATTTCATCGGCGTTGTGTAAAGTCGCACGGCTCACCACCACGCCCCCAATATTGATTGGTTCAAGATTAGCAACAGGCGTTAATGCCCCTGTGCGTCCCACTTGGATAGTGATACTATTTAGACGCGTTTGTACTTTTTCTGCAGGAAATTTATGTGCCGTTGCCCATCTTGGCGATCGAGATACAAATCCCAATCGTTCTTGTAGGACAAGGTCATTTACTTTGTACACGACCCCGTCAATGTCAAAATCTAAATCAACACGATTTTCTTCAATCTTGGTGTAGTGTGCCATTAAGCCATTAATATCCGTTGATAAAACAGATAAGGGGGGCGTTGTAAAACCCCAAGACTTCAGAGCTTGATTTGCAGTTTTCATGGTAGGGGCAAACTTTTCTGAAACCTCCCCCCACGCATAAGCAAAGAATGATAATTTTCGAGATGCAGTGATTTCTGTATTTAATTGACGCAAAGAGCCCGCTGCCGCATTACGAGGATTTGCAAAAAGTTTTCCCCCTGATTGCTCTTGTGCCATGTTTAGATTAGTGAAATCATCTCTGCCCATATAAACTTCTCCACGCACTTCTACAACGCTTGGGTAATATCCTGTTAAGCTGTGCGGGATAGACTTAATAGTTTTGATGTTATCCGTAATGTCTTCGCCAATTTGACCATCGCCTCGTGTTACGGCATGCACAAGTTTACCATCTTCATAACGGAGAGAAGCACTCAATCCATCAATTTTTGGCTCTGCCCAAATGTCTAATTTTTGTGATAGAGAGTTACCTAAATATCTGTTTATTTTTTCTAAAAATATTTGCAGGTCGTTTTGGTTAAACACATTGTCCAGTGATAGCATTGGTACTGTATGTTTGATTTTTTTAAACCCATCTTTTACGCGATAGCCTATTAAATTTGACGGGCTGTCTTTGCGTATTAGGTCAGGAAATTTTTGTTCTAATGCAGTGTTATTTTTACGCAAAATATCGTATTGAGCATCTGTGATTGTAGGGGCATCTTTTTGATAATATTGCTTGTCGTTAAAACGAATTTCTAGAGATAATAATGCAAGGGCTTGTTTTGTCCCTGTTGCATCAATAGCATCAATGTCAATGTTATATATGTCAATGTTACCCATTACTTTTTTCCAATAAAATTTTTGCGTTGGCAGTGGCTTCGCTTGTGATATCTGCCCCTGATAGCATACGAGCAATTTCGTTTGTACGCTCGTCTAAATCTAAAAATTTAATCGTTGATACAGTGCAACCATCAACATCTGATTTAGATACAAATAAATGATTGTGCCCCGCACCTGCCACTTGTGGGCTGTGCGTAATAACGAACAGTTGGTGGCTTTTTGAAAGCTCTTGTAATCTTGCCCCAATTGCATTGGCAGATTTTCCACCAACCCCTGCGTCGACTTCGTCAAACATTAAGGTAACAGATGTATTTTTTTCCGCCAGTGCTACATTAATAGCGAGTAACATTCTTGAAAGTTCTCCACCACTGGCAGATTTATGAATAGGGCTAAAAGTACTGCCTGCATTCATACGAGCCATAAAACGAATTGTGTCTATACCACTTCTGCTAGCCGATTGTAAATCGATGTCAGTTAGGCTTTCTACTTGTATAATAAATTCAGCCCCACTTAATCCTAGTGTTGGCATTTCACCGCAGACTTTTTTAGATAATTTAACACTATAATTTTGACGCTGTGAAGATAAATCTTGAGCGTGTTTTATGTATTGTTTTTTGGTGTTTTCTACGGCGTCTTTTAAGACAAGCAATGTAGTGTCACTGTTTACCAATAGTTCATTTTGTTTTTGCATTTGCACCATAACGGATTCAAGATCGTCAACGGACACTCTATGTTTTTTTGCTAAATCTTTTAGATTATGTAAACGGTCGTCAATGTTAGATAAATTTTGTGCTCCAGCCTGTAAAGCATATGCCTGTTCCTCTAGTGTGCTTATGATATCTTGAAATTGACTTGATATATCAATAAGGTTACTTAGCGTGTTATTTATTTCTTTGCCACCAACATCGGCGATGCCTTCTAATAAACGCTCTGCTTTGCGTACATTTGTATCTGCACCATTGTCCCCGCCTATAAGTGCGCTGGAGTTTTGATAGGCTTGCAATAATTTATCCACATTTTGTAGTTTAGATTTTGCTTCTAACAGATCAGTTTCTTCGCCAGTTTTTGGATTTATCTCTTCTAATTCGACCAAGCAATGGGCGATGTATTCTGCATCTTCTTGTGCTTTATCATAATCAGATAGGGCAGATTGATAATTGTCGTGTGCTAATTTCCAATCATCAAAAGAGTACAGTACGGATTTTTTCAAATCATCAGTGCTAGAAAAATTGTCCAAAATGTACATATGTTGAGCAGGGTTTAATAAACCGTTTTGGTCAAATTGCCCTTGGACATCTACTAAGCTATCGCCTATAAACCGTAATTCTTTTATTGTTGATGCGACACCATTGATAGTGGCACGGCTTTTACCGTCTTTGCTAATTGTGCGTTTTAGAATAATGTTTTCGTTTATATCGGCGTCTATATCAAGCTCTTTTAATATAGTCCAAACAGGATGATTTTCACTTATTTCAAAGCTGGCAACTACCGTTGCTTTTTCAGTGCCGTTGCGTACAAGATTGCTATCCCCGCGACCGCCAATAACCAATCCCAGTGCATCAAGTAATATAGATTTACCAGCACCAGTTTCGCCTGTTAAAACATTAAGCCCCTTACTTAGATCTAGCTCTAAGTATTCTACTAGTACAATGTTTTTTACGGTTAAGGAGGTTAACATTCAATATCGCTTATTTTTTATTCTTGTTAATTAAATCATATGCGTATGCGTACCAGTTGTTATTAGGGTGATTATGCCCTAATAACGCTGCCGCTTTATATGCTTGGTCCCGCAAGCCTAACGCTAAGTATGTTTCCGTTAATCTGGCCAGGGCTTCAGGTGTATGGGAAGTTTCCGAATATTTATTTACCACAGTGTTGAAGCGATTTAAAGCTGCTTGATAGTCACCATTGCTTTGATAAAAGCGACCTACAGAAATTTCTTTTGCAGCTAAGTGGTCTTTTGCTAAATCAATTTTGTATTTAGCATTGATTGCATAATCAGTATTTGGGTAGGATATAATAATGTCATTTAATGAATCCAATGCTTTTGCTGTATTGGATTGGTCCCGACCTGGGTCAACAATTTGCTCATAGTAACTTAAGGCTAAGATGTAGTGAATTTTAGCTGTATCTTTATGAGAAGGATTGTTGTCTAAAAAGTTTTCCGCCGTTAAGATAGCTTTGTCGTATTTTAAATTTGTATAGGCAAAAAACACCAGATCTGAAATGGCTTTTTTTGCATATTCAGATTGTGGATGCTGACGCTCAACTTCTTCATAAGCACTATATATTTTTTTAAAAGATCCACCTGAATTTTCCAAGTCTACAGCTTCTTGATATAGAACTGCAGCAGGTTTTTCAATTTGTTTTTCAGGTTCAGGTGGGCCACACGCCGTTAACGCTAGAATGGTTATCAAAATAATAGTATTTTTTATTTTTTTTTGCAATGTATTATCCTTTAAAATTATACACAAATATACCATATTAAAAGCTATAGGCAAACTAAAATGTATGAGAAAGCTACACTATTTCAAAATTGGAAGTGTCACTAAAAAGTTCATGTAAAATAGCGTTATTTATTGTGTGTCCCATGCATACTGCGTCAACACGACAGAGCAGTGGCATGCCACATACATATAAATCGCCGATGACATCTAAAACCTTGTGGGTTATGCATTCATTTTCAAAACGCAAGCTTTGGTCTGTGCCTATATCGGAATAGATAATGGCATTATGTACACCACCGCCAAGAGCCAAACCTTTTTTTTGCAAGTATTCAATGTCGCTTTGAAAACCAAAAGTACGAGCAGGGGCTATTGTGCTTTGATAGCAATCTGTGTCAAAATTAAAGCTAAGTTTTTGGATGCCTATGCCCCCTTTTTTAAAATCCACTTGTGCATCAATAATAAATCCATCATATGGGCTAAGAGTTACCGAGCTATCAGCATGATTAACAGTGATTCTTTTTAAAACTTTAATGTACTTTAATTTTTCTGTGCTTTCGCATGTGCCTGTTGCCATAATTCGGTCAGTGAAGTCTTTTGCAGATCCGTCCATAATTGGAATTTCTTCGCCGTCTAATTGAATCCTTACATCATCTATACCACAGGCAAACAATGCGGACATAATATGCTCAATTGTGCTGATAGAAATTGAATCCTCTACAGCTATTTTAGTGGATAGAGTCGTGTCAATAACACAATCGTGGCATATTTTTAAGTGGTTAGAGTTTGGCTTGTCTGAGCGACTGAATACGATGCCAGAGCCTGCCACTGCTGGAAACAATGACATAGTAGAAATTTCACCCGAATGAATGCCAGCGCTTGAAAAAGATAAAGCCCCTTTTATAGTTTGTCGATAAATGCGTTTATAAGTCATAAGTGTATACTACAATGCGTCGATTAATTGAGAAAGCCACACTGTATTTCAAGTTGTTTCATACAGTTTTATTGGTATTATAGTTGGCGTAATTTGTAGCCCTCTGGTGTGTCTAATACTTCGTATCCTAAGTCTTTGATAGCATCCCGCAAGGCATCAGACTTGGCAAAATCTTTTGTTTTTTTTGCTTCTAATCTTTGCTGTGCTAACGCTTCAACTTGACTAATGTCATGAGTGCTTTTATGTATTTGTAACCCTAATATATCTAATGCAAACACAAAATTTGTATATGTTTGGTTAGATGGATTGCTCATTAAATCTTTGCGTAATTCCCATAATTTAGACAGGGCAAGAGGCGTGTTTAAATCATCTTTTAGGCTGTCCATTACACTTGTGTCATTTGAAGAATCTCCCACATTCAAATTTGAAAAATCTGCCAAAGTATCCCTAATACGCTTTACTAGGCGTTGGTTGTCCTCTAGATTTTCCTTAGTGAAATCTAATGGTTTTGTATAGTGTGTTGATAGTAATGTTAAGCGAATAGCCAAGCCATCAAAATCTTCTAACAATTCACGCACGCTGTAAAAGTTGCCTAATGATTTAGACATTTTTTCGCCCTCACTCATAAGGAATCCATTGTGCATCCAGTATGTAGAAAAAGTGCTGTCATCATTAGCACAGCAAGATTGTGCGATTTCATTTTGATGATGTGGGAAGATTAAATCTAGTCCACCGCCGTGAATGTCAAAGTTATTGCCTAAGTGCTTTTTGCTCATTGCGGAACATTCAATATGCCAACCTGGACGACCACGCCCCCAAGGGCTTTCCCAACCCGGTTCGTCATCTTTACTTGGTTTCCATAGTACAAAATCAGCAGGATCTTTTTTGTAAGATGCAATTTCTACTCTTGCACCAGCCACTTGTTCGTCGTAATCTTTTTTTGCAAATTTACCGTATGCGTCCCATGATTTCACCGAAAATAAAGCATGTCCTTCTTGAGCATAAGCATTGCCTTTGGCAATCAAGGCTTCAATCATTACAATCATTTCGGCAATGTGTTCAGTCGCACGAGGTTGTATGTCTGGACGCAATGAGCCTAGTGTGTCGGCGTCGTCTAAAAATTGTTTTTCTGTGCGAGCGGTAAGGTCAGAAATGCTTTCGTTATTTTCTTTTGCTCTTGCATTGATTTTGTCGTCAACATCGGTAATGTTTCTTACATAAGTAACCTTAGGATATAGAGCTGACAATACACGATATAGTACATCAAAAATCACAATAGGGCGTGCATTGCCAATGTGAATATTGTCATACACCGTTGGACCACACACATACATTTTTATGTGGTCTTCGTCCAATGGTTTGAAGTCTACAGTTTGTCTTGTTTTTGTATCGTATATTTTTAACATAAGGGTACCTTGGGGTTTTATTTCTAGGGTTATATTCAAATAATATATTTAAATTAAGCCAAGCGTTTCAATACTTTTTCACGACCAATAATTGGTAATACTTTACCCATTTCAGGGCCATGGCTTTCGCCCGTTAGAGCTAGTCTTAATGGCATAAATAATTCTTTACCTTTTTTGCCAGTTGCGTCTTTAATAGCAGATGTCCACTGCTTCCAAGTATCCGCTGTAATGTCGCCGTCTGGTAACAGGCTAGATGCCGTAGCTGTGAACGCCGTATCTTCTATAATTGGTGTAATATCATTCGTTAGGATATCTGCCCAACCTTTGGCTTCATCTAATTTATTTATGTTGCCACTAATAGCGTTCCAAATTTCTTCTGTTATACTAGCGTCTAATTTGTCGGCTACTGTATCATAAGGTAAATGGTGAATTACTTTTGCGTTTAGACCTAATAAATCTTCTGTATCAAATTTTGGAGAGTTACGGCTGAATGCTCCGATGTCAAAATCTTTGATTAAAGTGTCTAATGTTTCCGTGCCGTCCGCCATGAAAGAGGACCCTAATTTTGCAAGAGCAGATACAACAGTGATATTTTCAAGACCATTATTGCGTAACTCTTCAATAGAGCCAGACCCTAAGCGTTTAGATAAACCTTCGCCTTCTTTACCAGTGATAAGTGCCACATGACCAAATGTAGGTACAGGAGCGTTTAGCGACTGAAATAACTGTACTTGTGTTGCAGTATTTGTCGTGTGGTCTTCCCCACGGATAATGTGCGTAATATCCATATCAATATCATCAATTACTGATGATAAAGTATATAAATAACGACCATCTGCACGCACGAGTACTGGGTCAGATAAATGACCTGGTTCAAAACGAGTATGACCACGAGACATATCGTCCCATTCAATCACATCATCGTTTAATAAGAAACGCCAATGAGGGCTAATGCCTGATGCTTCTTTTTTTGCTTTTTGTTCGTCCGTTAGCCGCAATGCTTCACGGTCATACACAGGCGGTTTACCCTGTGCTTGTTGCAGACCGCGTTTTAGGTCTAGTTCTTCTGCTGTTTCATAGCACGCATACACACGACCAATAGATTTTAATTGGGCAAGCACTTCATCGTAGCGAGCAATGTTATCTGATTGCTTTGCATAACTATCGTGGTTTAATCCAAGCCATTTCATATCATTAAGAATGCCTTGTTCAAATTCTACGGTAGAGCGAGCAGTATCTGTATCATCACTGCGCAGTAAAAAATGCCCATTGTGGCTTCGTGCGAATAACCAGTTTAATACGGCTACTCTACCGTTTCCGATGTGAATTTTCCCAGTTGGGGACGGAGCAAAGCGTACTTTTACCATTATATATAATCTTTCTTTTTATTGCTAGTAAATGCAGTATAGGCATTACTAATTGGATATTTTCTATCGTTTTCAAAATCACAGTCGGTTAATTTCAAGCCAGTCGCCGATTGTTTGCGTTTGTATTCTGCTAAGTGCACCAACCACCAAATGCGTTTTACCGTGTTTGAATCAAAACCCTCTTCGATGATGTCGTGCATATCTTTGTCTTGTTCTAACATAGATTTTAATATGCTGTCCAATATATCATAAGGCGGAAGGCTATCTTCGTCTTTTTGATTATCCCGTAATTCGGCGGTTGGTGGCTTTGTAATAATGTTTTGTGGGATAAGCTCGCCTTCCCCTTGTTCGTTTCTCCAAGAACATAAATTAAAAACATCAGTTTTATATATGTCTTTTATCAGGTTTAAACCGCCACACATGTCACCGTATAATGTTGCGTAGCCCACCGCATTTTCAGATTTGTTACCGGTCGTTAAGCCTAGGTATCCAAACTTGTTTGATAGTGCCATAATAACATTACCCCGAATACGAGCTTGTATATTTTCTTCTGTAGTGTCAATTTCCGTTCCAGCCATTAACGGTGAAAACATAGTTTCAAATGCACTCATTGCCTGTTCAATATTTACGATGTCATATTTAACACCGAGTGCATCGGCACAAGTTTTTGCGTCCTCCAAGGATTCTTGAGAAGTGTATGGGCTTGGCATCATAACCGTGTGTACATTTTTTGCCCCCAGAGCGTCAACTGCCATTGCACAAGTAATAGCACTGTCAATACCGCCACTTAAACCAAGAACGACGCCTTTGAAACCATTCTTTGTTACATATTGTTGCAAGCCGTAAGTGCAGGCATTCCAGAGTGTAGCGTGAAAATTTTGGCTTTGGGTATATCCAGTTGAAATCGGTGTGTAGCCGTTTTCAGTTTTGTTAAATTGAACGACTGTTGTGTTCTCTTTAAAGATTGGACTTTGATGGGCAATTGTACCGTCCGCATTCATTACGAAAGATAAACCTTCTGATAATACGCTATCGTATCCGCCTGTATCATTTACATACACAAGGGGTAGGTTTGTATCAAGCACTTGCGTGCGTGCTTTTTGGATACGGCTAGAATTTTTATGAAAGCTAAATGGAGAAGCATTGGCACTTAATAATATTTCCGCCCCTTGTGCTTTTAAATCTTGGCACACGCCAATGGCCCAAATGTCTTGGCAAATTGGTAGTCCAAAAGATACACCTTTAATTATAATTGGGCTTTGTGATGGGGCAGGGCTGAACCAGCGACTGTCAGAGCATGCACCCTCATTGGCCATTGTTTGCTTATGACGGCGACCTAGTATTTTCCCGTTTTCTATAACGACTACAGAGTTGTATAAGGTGTTTTGCTGGTGCGTCTTAGAAGTGGTTTTTGACGAATGCTCAGACGCAGAATATTTAAGTAAGTCTTTTTCCGACGACACATTCTCTAGTGTAGGACAGCCCACGATTAACGCTGTATGTTTGCCGATGGTAAAGTCCACTAAGTCTTGTAAAGCACTTTCGCAATCGCTAATAAAATTAGGTTTTGCGTATAAGTCATTTGCCCAATACCCTTGAACAGAGCCTTCGCCACATAAAGCAACATCTGCCCCTTGTTCAAGGGCAGAATTGTAATGAGTTTTAATAGTGTCTATGTTGCGACTAAAATCGCCAGTCCAAGGACTAGATTGGCATAGTGCTATGCGAATAGATGGCATTGGTTTTAATATTCCTTAAATCAAGTGACTTATATATTATAATAATAGTGATGTTACTAATCGTCTTCAATAAAGCGTTATGGTAATAAGCATATTGTAGTAGAATGGTGTAATAAAATATTACAATTATTATTACACCAAAATAATACTGTGTACTATATTATTTTTTGCGTTTTATTTTATCTGCAATTAAGAATGCTAGCTCTAAAGATTGCTGGGCATTTAATCTAGGATCACAGAAAGTATGGTAACGGTCTGATAAATCTTCAGACTTAATATCTTGAGGACCACCTAAACATTCTGTTACATCTTTACCAGTCATTTCTAAATGCACGCCACCTGCGTGTGTACCTTCAGATTGGTGTACATCAAAAAATGTTTCAATTTCTTTCCAAATACTATCAAGTGGGCGTGTTTTGTATCCACTGTCTGCTTTGATAGTGTTGCCGTGCATTGGGTCTGATGACCATACAACTTTGCGACCTTCTTCTTTAAGACGGCGTGCTAGGCGTGGTAGCTTGTCGCCGACTTTATCCGCACCCATTCTTACGATTAATGTCAGGCGACCTGCTTCGTTTTCAGGATTTAAAATATCACACATACGCACTAATTCGTCCGCATCCATTGTAGGTCCACATTTCATTCCAATTGGATTTTGTATGCCACGGAAAAATTCAACATGTGCTAAATCAGGCTGTCGTGTGCGTTCACCAATCCATAGCATATGTGCTGATGTGTCGTACCATTTGCCTGTTGTACTGTCTTTGCGTGTTAGGGCTTCTTCGCAACCTAATAATAAAGCTTCGTGCGATGTGTATAGAGTTGTTTCTTTAATTTGTGGAACGCTATCGCTCGTGATACCACAAGCTTTCATAAAGCTTAAAGCATCATCAATATTGCCAGCTAGTTTTTCAAAGCGGTCGGCAGCAGGGCTGTCTTTCACAAAATCTTGTGTCCAACCGTGTACTTGATGTAAATCGGCAAAGCCACCTTGTGCAAAGGCACGCAATAAGTTTAGAGTTGATGCTGATTGATTATAAGCGCGGACCATACGCATTGGGTCTGGAATACGCTTTAGAGGGTCAAATTCAGAACCGTTAATAATATCGCCACGGTATGATGGTAATTCTATACCATTAATTGTTTCCATGTCAGCAGAGCGTGGTTTGGCAAACTGACCTGCCATACGGGCTACTTTTACCACAGGCATAGAACCAGCAAATGTTAAAATAACCGCTTGTTGTAATAGAACTTTAAAGCTATCTCTTACATTATTTGCTGAAAACTCTTTGAATGATTCCGCACAATCTCCGCCTTGTAATAAGAACGCTTCGCCATTGGCAACTTTTGCCAATTCTTTTTTAAGATTACGCGCTTCGCCAGCAAAAATTAAAGGTGCTTGTTCAGATAAGATTTTTTCCGCTTTTTTCAAAGCATCTTGATCTGGATAATTTGGCATTTGTAATGCTTCTTTATTTCTCCAAGACTGTGGTGTCCAATTATCTGTCATAGTTATTCCCTTTAATATTTATTGTTCTATTTTTACGATTTCAATTAGGCATTTAGATGCCTCTGTAATCCCATACTACAGATTGTAGAGTAGAAATACCTATTGTCCAAGCAAAAACGGCCCCATGTGTAATTAATTATGATTAATTAACAGGTGTACGCATTGTTACAAATTCTTCAGCACTACTTGGGTGAATACCAATGCACGCATCAAAGTTTGCTTTCGTTAAGCCTGCAACCATTGCAATGCCGATGCCTTGCATGATTTCGCCAGCGTCATCGCCCACCATATGAGCCCCTAAAACCACATCCGTTTTTCTGTCTACAACCAATTTCATTAGGGTGCGTATAGGACTGCCTGATAATGTGTTTTTCATTCCACGGAATTCAGATTTGAATATTTTCACATCGTAGCCTTGCCCAATAGCGTCCTGCTCGCTGATACCGCAAGTGCCAATGCTTGGATCTGAAAAAACGGCTGTTGGAATGTTATCATACTGCATTACTTTAGTTTTAGTACCGTAGTTTTGGTCAATAAAAATCATAGCTTCACCTAGTGCAACTGGTGTTAATTGCATACGGTTAATAACATCGCCAAGAGCGTAGATGCTGTCTGCATTTGATTTGAAAGATGCGTCAACTTCAATAGAGCCATCGCTCTTTAATTGCAGAGATGTATTTTCTAATCCCATGTTTGCCGTATAAGGCACACGACCTGTTGCCCATAGTACAAAATCTACTTCTAATTCAGAACCGTCAGACATTTTAACCAAAGTGCCAGTGTTTGTTTTACTTAACTTAACTGGGCTTACGCCTGTTAGCATTTCCACGCCGTTTGTTTCAATTTGCGTGTGTGCAAAATTTCTAATGTCTTCATCAAAACCTGTTAAGATTTTGTCCTTACGGATTGATAATTTTACATCAGCCCCTAGGCCATTAAAAATACCTGCAAATTCAACAGCGATATAGCCACCACCGATAACTAATACGCGTTTAGGGAATTGTTTTAAATAAAACGCATCAAAAGATGTTCCGCCAAGTTCAGCGCCTTCTATATTGGGAACGAACGGTGTTGCACCGCAAGTAATCAATATTTTTTCAGCAGTGTATTCTGTGCCATTCACAACAACTGTATGATCGTCTTTAAATGTTGCTCTACCATCAATTAAGTGTACGCCTGAATTGTTAAGCATATTACGGTAAATATCATTTAGGCGTTGAATTTCAGAATTTTTATTTTCAATCAGCATACTCCAGTCAAATTTCACATTGTCTACTGACCAGCCGTAGCCTTTAGCATCTGCAAAATCGTGTGCATAATGGCTAGCGTATGTGAAAAGTTTTTTTGGTACACAGCCTACATTCACACAAGTTCCGCCCATTAGTCCTTCTTCGGCAACGGCAACTTTAACACCCATTGAAGCGGCGGTGCGTGAAGCACGAACGCCACCAGAACCAGCGCCAATTACAAACAAATCAAAATCATATAACATTTTTTATTCCTTTAAAGATGATAGAAATACTTGCGTTTTAGCCTTGTAAAAGGTAAAACTACAGTACGAATAATAATTCGTCGTATGATACTGTTTTTAACAAGGTTTTGCAAGATGTCTAATAGAGATAAACAAAAGATTGAATTAGGATTAAGCTTTACACCAAAGTTTAACCAAGATGGCTTGATACCAGTTATTGTACAAGATGTATATTCTAAGGCGGTTATTATGTTCGCCTTTATGAACAAAGACGCTTTAAATGCAACACTTGAATTGGGCGAAATGGTATATTACAGTCGCTCTCGTGGCGAATTATGGCATAAGGGCAAAACATCTGGGGCTGTACAAAAAGTTGTAAGTTTAAAAACAGACTGTGACCAAGATGTTGTATTAGCGTTTGTGACCCCTGAACAGGCGGGTGCGTGTCATAACGGATATGAAAGTTGTTTCTACCGTGATGTGGCTAGCATTGATGATTTGCAATTTAATGATACAGTGCAGGCCCTTAATCCTGCTAATGTATATGGTAAATAAATGACCGATAGCGTAACGCATACTCCTTTTTCAAGCTCGTCTTTTCCAAGCTCTTCTTTTTACCATAAAGAAATTGATTGGATTGATCCAAAGGCAGTTGTTAGTGCCTTTGAAAATGATGATTTTGTGTGTCTGTTGCATAGTACCTTGCCTGATGGTGCGGATGTTAAAGTTCAACGCTTAGGACGCTATTCTTTTTTAAGTGCAAACCCTTTTATGAAAATAACGGCAGACAATGGGCAAACCTTCGTTGATGGCGTTGCGGTTGACGGTAATCCATTTGATGTTATTAAAGATAAAATGTCGGCTTATGATGCAGAGAGTAACGAAAATAGTTCCACTGACATAAAGAGCAACACAGGCTTTATGCACAATATAGATTTACCGCCTATGCAAGGTGGCGTTATGGGTTGGTTTGGCTATGACCTTGGTTTGTATTTAGAAGACATCCCAACATCTAAAAACCCTGTGCGACCTTATGGCGATATGGCGGTGGGCTTGTATGATTGGGTTATTAGCTTTGACCACGAAACGCAAAAAACATTTGTTATGGCGAACGGCATTACGGGAAACAGCAAAGACACAGTGGAAAGTATTATCAATAGAATAAACGGTGCTGTCGTTAAGGCGGAAAACAAACCTGTATCTGATAGCGGTGTTAAAACATTTTTCACACGCAGTGAATACGAGGGGGCTGTACAAAAAGTCATAGACTATATATATGCAGGCGATATTTTCCAAGCCAATATAACTCAGCCTTTCCAAGTTAAGTTTTCTGACGCAACGCCATTAGATGTGTACTTATATTTGAGTGCTATCAACCCAGCACCTTTTTCAGGATATATGGATTGTGGAAATGTGCAAATTGTATCGTCTTCGCCAGAGCGATTTTTAACGGTTAATCACAACGGATTGGTAGAAACACGCCCAATTAAAGGCACACGCCCAAGGGGGGTAACACCAGAACAAGACAAAGAGCTTTCTGATGATTTATTAAGAGCTGTAAAAGACCGTGCGGAAAATGTGATGATTGTAGACTTGTTGCGTAATGATATGTCTAAAGCATGTGGGGCAGGGACTATTAGTGTTCCTACTGTTTGTGGATTGG
>OFHS01003764.1:0-15853 GCA_900245855.1 Calvadosia cruxmelitensis | reverse complement strand
GAGCCAAGCACCGAACCTACTTCGGAGCCAAGCACCGAACCTACTTCGGAGCCAAGCACCGAGCCCACTTCAGAGCCAGACACAGAGCCAACAGGCGAGTCCACTTCTGAGCCCAATTCAGAGCCAACAAGCGAGCATAATTCAGAACCAAGTACTGAACCCAACTCAAAGCCTGCTACGGAGCCAGCTAGCTGGCCTAGTTCAGATCCAAATACTGAGCCCATTTCAGACCCGAACAACGAGCCAACAACGAGGCCCGTTCCAGAGTCAAGCCCAGAACCCACCGCAGAATCTTCTTCGCAGCCGACGTTCAAGCCAACAGCTGAGACTGATCCAAAACCTACTTCAGGATTAATCGTTCAACAGATATCAGATCAATATCCAGATTCTGGGGTAGATTCTGCTTTAATCCAAATGGTTCTCCCCCCAGGTACAAACGTGACGATACCAAACGAGGGTAATGGTGGTGGAACCAGCCTTTGGATTTCTTCCGTGACAGATGGAAGCATCAAGATCGATGGAACTAAAGTCTCAGCATCGTCCAGTATTAACAATGGAATAATGGCAGCCTTCGCAGAGCCATTCGAAGCCAACATGCCAATCGTCAGCATATCAGGATCTGACACGATTTGTCAAGACCTGTTGACTTTCGTAGTGAATGGAAACATTGAACCAGACATCATTTCCTATTTCTACACTGGCGAAGGATCTGGCACGATAAATAATACATTCTGTCGACCTCAATGTATTTCAGGTGAAGTACAGAAAAGCGTTCGTGGTACGGACTGTTGCTGGCAATGCAAGACATGCCCTTCATCAATGATCGCCGTCAACAATAGCTGCTTGCCTTGTCCTTATGGATTCCTGCCGCACCCTGATAAAACGAGATGTCAACAGCTCAGCAAACGTCTTATCGAGATTGACGATACAGAGATGATTGTGTTGACGACGTTTGGATTGATCGGTTTGATGATGACATGGTTCGTAGCCGGAGTATATGCAAGTCACAACAACACCAAAGTCGTAAAATCAGCAAGCAGGGAGCTCAGCTATTTTATGCTGGGCGGTATCTTTCTCTGTTTTTCAATGCCAGCTGTCTATCTCCTCCCGCCTTCGACGTTTTCGTGTGGGCTACAACGGATGTACCTCGGTCTATCATTCACCATCTGCTACTCTGCTCTTCTGTGGAAGACCCATCGCATCAAACGAGTATTCACCGCCTCTTTGAATTACAGCCATAATCCTGCCTTCACAAGCACAAAAGCACAGATCTACTTCTCCATGGGCATAGTATTCATTCAGCTATTGATGGGTGTATCATGGAACATCCTTAAGCCTCCGGTACTGAAGACAGTTGTTAGCATCAACGAAGATCACGTGTATCACACATGTGGCGACAGTCCATTTTACGTCTTTCTGGACCTTAGCATCCCTCTATGCTTAATTACAATTTGCACATACCTTGGTTATAAGAACCGTCATTTGCCCAAGGCTTACAACGATTCAAAGCAGATATGCTTCACCATGTACACGACATGTCTCCTGTGGGCCGTCTTCCTGCCAATGTACGTCGTCATTACAAGATCCAGTCCTTACATGTCACCTTATCTCATCTGCGGAGCGTCTCATCTTGTCGCTATGGTAACCTTGATTGGTCTCTTCTACTATCGCGTCGTGTTACTTCTTACAGTGAAAACCATCGTGCTTGAAAGGAACATGATGTCCTTCACTGGTTTCCGCAATTTCTACGGCATGAATGCCTCCGCTGGTAGCACAAAACAACAAATGGCAGATGGAATGGTCGGCTCGACCTTCGCAATAGTCGATGATTACTCTGTGTCGTCTTCAGCATCTACCGTCAGCAGTCCTGCATCTTCTGTAAAGCAGGAATGGAAACTAGAAGACTTCACACCAAACGACCTTAATCCACCTGTGACGTGCAACAACGGAAAGAGAAAACTCAGTCGATTGGTTGGACCAGCTCTTGATGGCATTCCAAACATCTCTAGTCAAGTTAGACAAACATCATCCCCTATGGAATTGTAAGAACTGAAAGTGCAAGGAAGATGCTTAACTGCTGAAACATTTCAGTAATCTTCCCAATCTTGTGGCACCAATATATTTCATACTTTTTAGTACGAAATATGTTGAAATTAAGGATATATTAATCCGAAATACAGATAACACAAATGCACGAGAGTGTACAATCTAAGGTTGATGATTGATAGATGTCTTCCATGTACTTCGTGTTCCTATCGGAATGTATTGAATTATCCCTTTCATGTTGCTTCTTGCCAGTTGAAGAAACCTATATCGTTCAACTTATTATTATCCTGAACATTTCTACAATTTAATTATGAGTTACCTTGTGTAATTTAATCACCATTGCATGCATTAAACTTGTATTTCACTTATGCATTTTCATATAACAGCAATAAATGTGTGACAGAGCAGAGTTGTTTGTTTCTCAAGTAATTACAGCCACATATCAAAGATCCGCGTGAGTGTTGTTTTTGGTAATCAGCCTAATGACAACAAAGATAATTACCATTATAATCAATCACATTAAATGTTGATTATGGTATAGTGCTATCAAATGTTTTCAGACATCTTGGAAACCCTTTCAAAAACAAGACTTGGGATTAGGGCAAGAGCTAGAAATTTCACCAGAAGTGAAATTAAATCTAAAAGTGGAATATATAAAGTAAATCTATATCTAGAAGTTAAGTCTATAAATTAAATATAGTATTTAAATCTATATGCATTAAACCTGGAATTTTAAATGTAGAATTTAAATGTAGAACTTTAATATATAAATTAAATATAATAGTTTAAACTACATACATTAAACNGTATTTAAATCTATATGCATTAAACCTGGAATTTTAAATGTAGAACTTTAATATATAAATTAAATATAGTAGTTAAAACTACATACATTAAACCTAGAATTTAAACGTAGAAGTTAATTCTATAAATTAAATATAGTATTTAAATCTATATGCATTAAACCTGGAATTTTAAATGTAGAACTTTAATATATAAATTAAATANATAGTAGTTAAAACTACATACATTAAACCTAGAATTTAAACGTAGAAGTTAATTCTATAAATTAAATCTAGTAGTTAAATCTATATGCATTAAACCTGGAATTATAAATGTAGAATTTAAATGCAGAACTTTACTCTAGAACTTATATATAGAAATAAAATCTACTATATAATTAAGTTGACCCTCGAGGTTAAACTTATAAGATAAATCTAGAAGCTAATTAACCGTTTACTTATTATCCATGCTCGATTTCCTTGTTTTCTGAGATATATTGCAGCATTCCGATAACGTCGATAAACTTAATTTTTAATTTGATTTACGCAGGAAAATTCTCGAAATAAGCAATGAATAATTATAGTGATTAGTTCATAGGTAAATTGCAGTTGAAATTGTCCCGTACTTTCCGTTCATGCACTGTTCAGAAATGAATAAACTCACGAATACTTGAAGCTGCCTATAAAATGAGATCGGCTCCTTCGGTCTGCTGCTTCAAGAAGAAATTGAAGACTTACCTTTTTAAGCAGGCGTTTGAATGATGTTAACTTTTAGCGTAATTTTTAGATAATATTTATAGTAATTTTATAGTGTACATTCTAGGTAGCATAATTTTAAATTCCTTATTGTTCTTTTTTACTCAGCTTAATTCCTAGCTAAATATTTTACCTTCCTTTTAGTTTTAACATGCAAAGTTCATTCATTTTAAGGAATGTATTGATTGTGAAGCGCTATTGGGCAATTTATTGGGAATAGCGCTATACAAGTAAATAAACTATTATTATTATTATTAAAATAGATGAAGCGGTAACAACAGCTGTCAGTTGCATGGCCTGGCCTGTTATTCATCCAACTTGATCCAATGAAATTTATAATTAATAATGATGTCATCATTTGTCTCAAATAATGCGTTATTGTGACGCATTATTGTATGTGAATAATTAGGCTTTATACATGAAGGTGCAAATGCATGCATAATATTATGCATACAACTAATATTGGCAATCTTAATGTCTTGCTTTTTGGACGGTACTTTAAGGCAAGCTCACGTATAACTGGTCTGTGATGCTGATATCTAAGTGTGTGACGGAATAGATGATCGCAAGCCTGATTCAGATGCCGAAAGAGACTCTGTTGCTGTTAATTCCCAACATTTGCCCGCATAGAGTAACACTTACTCAATATAGTATCGCGAAACATGTAGAAAACATCATTGCTTGAACCTCTTGATCTCTCTAGAAACGACAGGAAATAACCAGACGTCCACGCATATAGATACCATGAAGTGGAGGTAAATATGCAGTCTGGGTTGTGACATGCGTGGACAGGTTGGCAAATAGAAATCTGTGACATTCAACTGAGCTATCTCGAGCTGCAGCTGACTAGAGACGGAAAGTAAACGACTTCAAAATACTCTTCCTTATCTAACAGCTACGAATTTTTACCAGACGTTTGGAACCTTTGAAAAAGTTGCAGCGATCTTCTGTCCACTTTGGGGTAAAAAAACTAGCAAAAGTCACTGCGAACCCAGATCAAGATTTTCCTCAACCAGCGCATGGCGTAGCTGCTCGCGGGGAAGCGCTGCTTCTGTTTTAGAACCTTTTCCAATGACCCAAAAAATGCTATTTGATATTTTTAAGACGTAAATACTTTTGCGACATTTATATAGGTGTTTAATTGCAGTCGCATGCTTGAGTAACTTTTATTTCTTTATTGGTAACTTAGACCAGGTTCATTTTAGATGTCTTCGTGTACATGCTTATAAGAATGTGTATACTGTACTCTATGCATTCTCATAATATTGCAATGAATTATTCACTCGAAAGCTAAATGTATTAAATGGTTTGGATGATATAAAGCGTGTCCTGGACCTTTATTATCCGCCGACTGGAAAGACGAATACCCATGGCAGTGCGGAGTTGCACGATGCCATGGACGATTTTGAACGGACAATTCATTGAATCTATTTAATCTTTTTGCAGTGTTGTCAACTTGCCGTATGGCAACTATTGTAAAACAATTTTAAACTTTAATCAACTACATCAATATTTTCTATGGAGATGAGCTTTTTTGCAAGATAATAAATTTTCAATTGTTTTTTTAAAACGACACTTTAAAAAATAATTGTAGTGACCCTTCCTGCTAGTTATTATTTAAATTTGCGACATCGCCAGAATGAGAGACGTTTTGAAAGCGTGAATTTTCAAAACATATACCGGGGCACATGCCCTTGGACCCCTATAGCAGGTGCTCTTGGAGTGGGGCGGTGACTTTGCTTCCCCTAAACGCTTCATTTGGATTCACCCCCGGTCTTGTCAATTTTTCGATATCGTAGCCTGCAATATATTAGACATTTCATACGAAGCAAGGGGCATTCTCCCCAATCACTTTATGACATTCTAGAACAGATGCACATCACTGAACTATATCACAGTGGCCAAGCCAATCTATTTAAATATAGTGACTTGCCAACATTAGATTATGTGTATTTAAGTATTTCCTTATCAGATGTAGCGTCACTGTAATTTGTAGCAAAGGCATGCTGATGTGTTGTCAAGAAGAGAAATGGGTTGTTCAGATAAACAATAATGTTAAGAATGCTGATCTGCATAACTTATGTAACTTTGCGTGCTGTTAATATATTGCGTACCAAAATTGAAAATTTTCTTCGGAGGAAGGTGAAGTAAAATGAACTTTTTTTGTGAATTATGGAACTGAAGTCATGTCGTCGACTTCAAAATGGACATAAACCGCAGAAAAAACAACCAACATGGGGACAAATTATATAACTGATCTCACCGCAAGGCTATACTTAGTGAGAACCATGTATCGTGTATCTGTGTTTATCGTGATATTCATGCAAAATAACATCAAATAATATTAAGCCAATATTAATGTACCTTTGAAATACCAATTATAAACGTCACTACTATGAAATAATTCATAAAAACGGTACATTATTAAAACTTTGCGAAATTACTTACGTACATACTGTTGCAATCGCGTCTACATCATCTGGGAAAATATACACCCCTCGCTTTGTTAGCAGCTTATCGTATTGCCTTTCTGAGGGAGGTTGATCCGATTTCTATTTGATAAATCATGATAAAAAACGATCTTGTCGACAGCTGTTGTCATATATTCCATTCTCAATCACGAGACCGCGTGGGTTGTTTTCAATGATATAGTATCGCCCAGCACACCAACAACAACAACAACAACGGGCTGAGACATCAAGATCAAAAGAGTTTCATTTCCAAGATCAACTTTCGCATTCACTGTGCGCTTTGCTAAGTGGAACATCGATTGCGTCCAGATTTCTATCCACTTATCAAGGAGAACATGATTACATCGCTTTCGTTTCGCATCAATATTTTTCTTGCTTTTACACTGAGACTTTCTGGTTGTAATCCTTCTGATAACTGGCAACGATGGCAGAGTAACAGCTCGCAAATTGAACCAGGTGAGAAATACCATAAACATTGGCAAAATATACCTTGTATCACAATGCGTTTATCCTTTCAAGGTTCAAAATTTGGCGATGAAATTTGAGTCCAAGAAGAACTCTCGTAGTTTCTGATTTGCACAATGGACTCACAATGTTGCACTAGACTTGGGAACATATTTGTGAAAAGAGGGTTCAATCTAGCAGCATAGTACTGTAGAACTAGAAATGTTATTTTATTATTGCTTTTATCCCTGCAAAATAGTTGTTGCAAATGTAAGAGCGAAATTTCTCATGTTAAGAAATAATATGAGGGAATACATTAAGGGAATATATTATATTCCCTTGCAAAGTCAATTGTATAGTACTTCGTCTTGTCAAAGCTACAAGTCACACTTCATACTACTGTATGCCAAATATGAGAATTTAAAATGTTTTTCCAGAGGCTTTAGTTGTTATTTTGAGAAGGCTGATAATTGAAAATGGACAGAAATTGTGTCTAGAGCCTATTTTTCCAGTGTAAAAAAGCATTTTTGTGGAACCTCTCCACAGTCTACTTATGCAGACCATAACTTCACTCTTGTCTGCGAAAGCTTTTCAACTCCTAGAAATGTCAGTCTTGAAAACAAGAATATATAATTTAGAAAAAATACTATATAACGTGCCAAAACTAGGCTGAATGCAGCTATACTGATTATTGCATTATTGCATTTGCAGAATTCCCTTTCCAAATCTTCCACACGATTAACGGGATATTCCCGCTGCACCTGCCAACCACGAACGGTGACTGTACTGCAACGCACAATATCGATGCACTGCTAAAAGAAGATGCTCTCACGTTTGCAGTGGAAGAAGTGAACAGACGGAGGATCCTTCCGAAAGGCTTGACAATGAGAAGCTACGTCACTGACACGTGCTTCTTTCGAATGAGACAACGACCAATCAGAGAACATGCTGTTGGGATGTCAATTATAGAGAAAGCATCAATTGAAAGTCAAAGTGATCTCGATAAGGAGAGAAGCGACGGGATGATTGAGCTTGTGACCGGAACCAACTTGTTCAAAAGAAAAATGGAGGAACTCTTCTTGGTTCCTCGAGCTGAGAATGAAGCCAAGATATTAGCAGAATTGTTCCACGAACTGCATATATCTTCAGTTATCATTCTACACTCTTGTGTAAACAAAGTATGGCGGACATTTGCTAAAACTATGGAAATTATGCTTAAAAACAATGGAATATGTGTCAACAAAGCACCAATCAGCGATAGCAATTACATTTATGGAAGCGTCCTGCGCAAACGTCGAGTCATCATCATGTTTGCAGATTACGATGAAATCATTGAATTTCTTTCCCAATGTAGCAAACGAAAGAGATTAAGGTACACCATCTTGTTTTCTGGAAGTTCTTGGGGAACACGTCGCTCCATATTACCTTTTGTTAACCGCAACTGCATTTCCGCCATCTTTACAGTTGGTCCTAAAACATTTCACTTGGAAGGATTTTACAAGTTTGTCTATTCTAAATGGAGCAGTATGAGCAACGGTACACTTAGGACCGCTTATGATGGGTTCATTCAACAAAACACAAATCACGGTAAGATCACTGATGATATCGCACCTGTTGTATCGGCGGTATTTGCCTATGCGAATGCAATCAATACCTTCGTTCGCAGAAAATGCGAAGATCGTGATAATAATCGACACTGTATCCAGCAGGCACTTACAAGCACAGATATTCAACAAGCAATCAGGATTCTGTTGAAGAATAGTCCAGTGGTTAACCCGGAGTATAATCAAGATGATTACAAAATCTACCGTGGATGGATTGAAAAACAGCGTTACGATATGACTGGTTGGCCGATGAACTTTAATAAGACATTCAACAAAACGACTTCAAGGGTTTTGTCTTTGATCCCATCTTGGAATGGAATTCATCACGACACTGCAAGGAAGCCAGCTAATGCATCTTTCGTAGAACCATCTTTCAAACTAGTAGCAAGTTCTATCAATGAACAAAACCAATTTCTGAATAGCAAGAGCTCTTCATTTGAAATCCCATTGGATCCTTATAAAATCACGTCTACAACCGATTACTCGCAGCATTATTCTCTCTCTGAAGGAAAGGAGCTCCATTTTAAAACACCTTCCATCACCTACGCCACCGCCACAACTGTTACAATGGGAGAACAATACAAGTCTTTGCAACCCATGTCAGTAGCAATTTCACAAACAAAATCATCAACATGGATGAACCCGAATTTGCAAACTTCCATTTCTGGGAATCCAAAGCTTTCGTCCTTAAGCTTGCAGACACCACACTTCAGTTTTGAGCTTCAGAATGACAGAGATGTCTCCAAAATGGTTGACAAGTTTAATATCAATTTAAGTGACGTTAATGGCGATGCCACTCAATCGCACGCTACAAGAAATTCTATCAAGATTGTATCTTCAGTTTCCAAGTCTGAGAGTGAGACATTCTTCAGCGCAGCCGTAGAGGAAATGGCCGATAGGGGAATCCTCCACGAGGGGATATACGAAGGACCATTCACTAAAGCACTGCATAAAGATCTAGTGAGTAAGGAAATACGGGAGTACAAGGTCAAGAGAACATTTTCATCTCGAATTCCATCCTATTTCACACGTAAGAAAACTACCCTGGTCAGTGAAACGTTTTGTGATCCCCAATGTCAACCAGGTGCAATACAGAAGCCTCGTCGAGGATTAAATTGTTGTTGGTACTGTAGCAAATGTGGAAAGATGAAGGTTGTTGTCAACAACACCTGTCGTATATGCCCTCCTGGGTATGTACCACATCCTAGAGGAACTAAGTGTCAGAAATTGAAATTTCGTGCTATTGACATCGAAGACACCGAGATGATTGCTCTGGTGTCGTTCGGTTTGATTGGTTTAATGCTCACTGGATGTGTTGCTGGTGCATTTGTAACTCACAGGAAGTGCAGAATCGTTAAATCATCCAGTCCACAACTGAGTTATATGATACTAACAGGCATCAGTCTTTGCTTTACCATGCCAGCTGTATATCTCATCTCACCTTCTACGTTTATTTGCGGATTGCAAAGAGTCTACGTTGGCATTCCATTCACAATTTGTTATTCCGCTCTTCTGTGGAAGACAAATCGTATTAAACGAGTGTTCAACGCATCTTTGAATTGTAATCAAAACCCACCATTAACGAGCACCAAAGCACAGCTCTGCTTCTCAGTGGGTATTGTGGTCCTCCATATATTGACGGGAGCTTCGTGGAACTTGCTATGCCCTCCTGTTGTAACAAAATCAACAAGTACGAATGAGCTAGTTATATACTACACGTGTGGTGATAGGAGTTGGAGTATACTCCTGCAGTTCTTCATTCCTCTATGTTTGCTTGTGGTCTGCACATATCTCGGTAGAAAGAATCGCCATCTTCCCAAGGCATACAATGATTCAAAGCAAATATGTTTCACAATGTACACGACATGTCTTCTTTGGACCATTTTCTTACCTATGTATGTATTCATCGTGAAATTTCATCCTTTTATGCTTTCATATTATCTCTGTTGGATGACGCAACTTACTGCTCTATCGACACTCATCGGTCTCTTCGTCTACCGTTTAGCGCTGCTGTTAAGAAAAAACAAACAATCAGACAAAGAAATGGTTAACTTTGCTGAGCTCAGTCGCAAAAAGAAAGACGTCGCAGTGCTACCGCAGCCCGATCCCATTGTGACATTGAACTTTGATCATTTATCAGTACAATATCAACCCAGTAGGACAAGTAGTACTACAATTAAGAGCTAGATAAAAGAAGCCTTTCAATGAAGAAACATCGGAAGACCTGTAGACATTACACTGTAATATCAGGATGACATACTGAGGTCCAATATTATGATTCTTGAGAACGACATTGGAATATAATGATACCATTTCCAATGTAACAATCCGGCACTCATATTGCTCTGCATGTATTCAGAACATGCATTTTCTAATACACAAACTAATTTGATTTACTTGAATATTTATTGACAACTCAATTAATACAGTAAAACCCCGGTAATAAAACTTGCTAGACAGTACTGGGATGGACCCTAATTTTTGCTACTTTCGTTGAACTTTGCTATGATAAAATAAATATTAATTAGAGTAATGTATTAATCGTAGTTTGTGTTGTGTTATTCTAGAGTAGTGTGTAGCAATCATCATTATTTGTGTATAATCGGTAGCCTGTTGCCTGTCTGTATTGTGCAGCCTCTACTGTATACTGTTGTATGTGAATGAGGCTGTGTTAGCCAATGCTCTCTTTGGATGTAGCTTTGAAGTGGTCTGGCAGGCAAGAAACACAATCCATCTCAATCAGTGCAATCCTTGACTATAGAATCATTAGCTGACGAAACAGTTTGTAAGTTTGTAAGCGGGCTATGTCGCTAGTTCCTATCGTATCAGTGAGGACAATAAACGCGGTGTTGTCATGAAGGTCTCCCTGCGCATCTGCGCACCTCGCCGTATTGAGTTGAAATTACTGTCCTGTTTTGCTTGTGGTGGACCTGTTGTGTAATATTCGTATTAGTAGAATTATGCTAATCAATGTAAACGTCATTCCAGTCTGCATAATTTGCGCAACTCTATCTCGTGTTATATCCACTTGTCTAATTTAAGTATATTCATCGGTTAGCATATATTTTGAAAACAACAGTCATAGCATTATAACGAAATGTCCAGTATTATGAGTCTATAATACAATAAAATCGCAGTCACGTTCTGGCTAACAAATTTAAATGCTAAAAAATACAATATTACCAAAAATAAATTAACCTATGATATTTACAAAAATAAAAATTTCTTGCATAGTTACTATGTTTCTTGCAAGCTTTCCCCATAGCTGAGGGTGCCAAGAATGCTTCCCCTCTGTATTGCGGAATTATTTAATTCAGCAGCAACGGACCACCCCCCCTATATTTTTCTATTCCATCTGGACAAATAAACATACATACATCTTGCAACAGAGCACTCCCCCTGGATACCCCAACCCCTTGGTCCCTAGTGATTTTCATATGATTTTGCACTAGCTGCTCTTGCACTCAGCTTTCTCCGGCTGTGCCACTGCTGCTCTCAACAGTTTTTGACGAAAGGATTGCTGTATTCTGCAGCAGTAGTTAGCGCGATTTAGTATTCTTAACGCTAAAGGAAATAATTCAATGTCATTTATGCATTATGCTAACAACGTTGCAAGTCCAGTTGTGCCGTGGTTGTGCTCGTTCTCGTATGTTCGCATCAAATAAATCGGGGACGCCCCAGGAGACAACAGGCCCCAAACGGAGCATGTACAACATCGCCGGTAACTAGGCAACCGTTCTAGGAACAAAGTAAACAGCGACCAAAATTGTTTACAGTTTTAAACAAATCTTTACCTGATCTTTCCACTTTGCTTTGTGTATCACTGGTTCGGTGATCTCCACGCCATTTCACGAACGCAAACATTTTACTATTGTTCGTTTCTGTAACGGAAGTAACCACTCGAGTAGCGCCTTGTCTTCTCCAACTAATTTGTCCATGTTTATGACGTCCATCAGTTGAAAGTCAATGTCTCTTCGGCACCCATAACACAGTTGAATGCGACTATGATGTGGGAGATCATCAAACCCTATATTGTCACTCTGCTCGTACTCGCCTCGTGCCGTTTCTCGAGCTGTCTTTTGTTTCCGCGCGAGTCAGAAACACGCGAAGTGAAAACACTCGATGGCATTTGGCATTTTCGTGTTGACAATTCAACGAGTCGCAGCGAAGGAATCGATAAGAAATGGTACCAACGTCCATTGAGAGAGGTAAGCCGGGACTCAGTAGCTTAATGCATACATGCCTTCATTGGTGAGATTCTTGCGGACCCGGTGATATTGTGTTGAACCACGTGCGCTCGTTTGCTAAGACGAGAAATGGGCTGCGGCCGACTACCTCGATGATTACACTGTAGAAAAGTTCCTTGGCAGGGTGGCTCTAGGATTTCCCCGACGCAGAGGCTGTCTTTCCAGACAAGAGGGATATAAAAGTGTCTAATGAGTAATCACTTCTAAAAACATAAACATTTAATTATATGATCTTGTACTCTGCGACGACAGATTAATTTCTCTCCGATGTGGGCCTAAAGTTTCCCCTACAGGGGGACAAATGGACAACAGACCCCAAACTCCCACTGGCGTCACTCCTGCTTCTTGGTTGTCCTGCTCGTAGATGGTCTTTGTCTCGATATATACCATATTGCTATGAATTGAATTGACCGTGTACCACAAATATAGAATAATGTACAGTAGAATGTTCTAGAAGGATTTATATAATTGATTTATTTTTAGTACATGACGTAATCAGAACATTCTAAATTGACTTTCTTTTAGATATGATGTAATAAAATGTAGATGCATTATTTTGTAAATACTATAGTATAAATTGGGAGATCCTAAGAAAGACTCATCAGTTATTGACTGTAAGGTAACTTGCGTTATGTGAAATACATTTATTAAAAAAATCCTTTGCCTTCATTTACAATTTACGAAAGTGAATCCTGGACCACAATTTAAGGTATATTTGAGACCTTGCGTCATGCCAGTCTTGCAAAGCACTGGACTCTTTGAGCAAACCCTATGTCATTTTTCTATTGCTGTCTTATTTGACCATTAATAGATGTACTGTAGCATGTCAATTTGTATCAGACAGGAGAGACCATCTACATGCCTGTCCCATCCAGTTATAATGACATCACCCAAGAAGCGTCTATTCGTGATTTCGTTGGTTGGGCGTGGTACGAAACAGAGTTCTTTGTGCCTAGCAAATGGGACGATGATAAAAAGATTCGAACGATGGTGCGAGTGGAAAGTTGTCACTATAATTGCAGAGTGGTAAGTGGAAACTGTTTCTGTTTCCTAAATGGGAAAATATAAATTAACCTAACTTCATTCACGTACAACTATTGTATGACGTTTCCCGATCCGATCTAATCCGATCCGATCCACCCTGAACTAGCCGATAGTCTCTTGACATGCAGTAAGTAATCTCGTTCTTTCGTATCCGAATTGAAATGCTATGTTAAAAAATTCCAATCTAGGCCGATATAACACACAGCGCAGAATAAATTACTTATAATGAGGTAAACAATAAAACCATATGGCCAATGGGAATTCATTGAATGGTAAAATTCCTGCGAAGTAAGAAAACGTTTACTTTATGTAAGAAAGCAGTTTCTAGGCTACTGGAATTGCTTTCCTAGTAGCGGATTTTTGATATTTTTCACTGACTGGAAACGTTGAATTGTACTGTAATGGGAAAAAGTATTAGTTTTCAGAAGTATTTTCAAGCATATAAAATGAATTTTTTGAGTACTGGATAAACAGTATTTTTTCAGTATGCAATTTCTTTGGATAATTAACTGTATATTTTGATGTCAAAATTTTTTCCTTAGAATTTTCCCTTTGTATTGAAAACCTTTTGTTTAAAACCGTTCATGGCATGTAATATGTAGTAGCAAAGCATGAATGTTTTAATTATATTAAATTATTTACGTTTCATTTAAATTATTTGTAATTAGTCTTTACTTTTTTTAGTCTTTAGGAATACCGTCCGCTGACTCAGTGCCTTAGAATATACTTGTAATTTAAGCGCTATAGAAATGTAACAACTATTCAATTACTTATAGATGTATGTTAAGGCCTATGTGTAACATATGCATATTTCTAATGCACATTTCAGTATCTTAACGGCCAAGAAATCATGAGTCATGAAGGAGGTCATCTTCCGTTTGAAACTGACATTGGCGAAGTGGTGAATTTTGGCTCCAACAATCGCATCACGATAGCAGCAAACAACACACTTACGCCAACAACTTTGCCTCCTGGATCAATCAAATACGAAACTGGTGATTGGTAAGAACATGTAGTATTAGCTCTTATCCTGCTCATAAAACTACTTAAATGAAGACTTGAAGTCGCTTTATCGATTGCTGATTGGTTGATCTCTAGAGACCAACTATCTGATTGGCTATATGTTGCTACTTTTGACTTGTTTTGAAAACGTGTAAACACGTCAATTGCAGGACAAGGCTTAGTATTCGACTATTCGTTGGTGTTTGTTTTGACTTTATCAGCGCTTTAGAAGGTGAAAAGGTAGCCATGTTGGCATTTCTAGGCCTAAAATAAATGACTTATAATGCTACATAGCTGATCTAGCTGGAGTGACGTATTATTTGCTGTGCTCTGATTGGCTGTAAGAGACACATGTATACCTTCTGTTAAATCTGATATGAGATAGTCACCATTTAATTGGATCATTTAGAACATCTTCTTTACATGATTAAGAGTTGTCCACTATGGAGTAGGATTGTGTGTTTTGTCTTTCATGCTGTATAGTATGCTAATAAGCTCAACACAATACTTAGTTTAACCTCTGTCCTGCTCGTAAAACTATTTGAATGAAGACTTGAAGTCGCTTCATCAATTGCTGATTGGTTGCTTGCTAAGGACTAACTATCTTATTGGTTATGTGTTGCTACTTCTGACTTGTTTCGAAAACGTGTTTACACGTCAATAGCAGGACAAGGGTTAAGAACGTGGTTCTGCATTCCCACCTGTTGGTTCAAAGCAGAGGCCTATATTAATTGAATGTGATGATTCAATTTATTTTACGAGGGTTGTTCAATAAGCTTGAAGCTTGTCTCCACTGAGGCCCTCCAACATAAAAGAAACTTGCAATACATATACCTTGGAAAAAAGTGTTTTAACTTTGAGTTGAGATCGGTATTTCTGACGGCCGATAATATTACAGTAGTCATAGAAATGCACTCCTAATTAATCTAATTCCAGCCCTCTGCGCGTGCGAATGTGTTCATGCTCAACTTTGTCCTAAAGGTATTTGGAGTGGCTTGACATATTGAGCGATACGCATTCTAGACTCACTGACTCCAAGACAAAAGTTTGCAGAATCTCATTGGTATTGTTTGGATTCGTTATAGGTATCCCCCGGGATATTTCACACAAGTCCTTCATATGGATTTTTTTAACTATGCGGGCATCCACCGTTCAGTAAAACTGTACACAACGCCAACGGTATTTTCAGAAAATATCACGATTCATACAGGTTATGCTGGCGCAAAGGGTATAGTTAATGTGAACATAACAATTGGCACGACGGAGGATAAAATCAAGAAAGAAAGTTTAACCGTTACCTACATTATTAGAGATCAAAATGGGAAAAAAATCGTAGAGAAAGAGGCCTTGGATCCTTTAGGAACAACCTTATACATCCCAAACGTCAAGCTATGGTGGCCCATTGGAATGCAATCACCAACAGCGTATCTATATGAGCTTGAGGTGAGATTATAGTT
>OFHS01003763.1:0-15856 GCA_900245855.1 Calvadosia cruxmelitensis | reverse complement strand
AGATACTGAGCGATACGGAATACAGAAACAAGTCTGCCGACGGGGGAAATACTTCCTCTTCGAGAGGCTTATTTAAATTAATAATATTTTACTGATAAATGATCTACGCTTCTTTATTCGAGCGATCAAGTGAATTACAGATTTACGAAAGACGCAGACATTTCATAATACTATAGACATGACGCAGCTATAAATTATAATAATTAGTGTTGTTGCTGTCTACAATAACGAACGCTGTTGTCGCTTAGTTAAGGCTGTACGTGACTCTCATGGGCCGCGTCCTTGTCATGGAGCTGCGGCAACCCGCGGAGCACTGCACCACAGGGTGGCGGCGAAATGGACTTCGAGCAGCTGGGTCCTCTCGCGAACGGTACCATGGAACTAGAGGAGTGTCTGCGCTTCTCCAGATCATTTCTCCAAAAGGTTTGAGCAACCAGACCTGGTGGCTCCACAATAACAAGACTGTACGCCATAGCAGCCTCTCGAAGATCTCTCGAATAGGGCGCGATATAGTTTGACCAGCCTGCACCAATCACTCTCAACACCTGTTGTACACATGCACATCAGATTAGTTGCTAATGTACAGATAATGTACCTGCGCGGGATTGTTTGACTCCAAAATGCTGTTCAAGAGGGAGTCGCTTCTTTGACGGCGCAATGCGAAACCGATGGACCCCGTGTCGGAACATACAAGACCATGCATATCAATTATGACGTCATAATATTACTGACTCGAAACTTGGCTTTATCGGCAGAAGATAATTAAAGTGTTCATGCCTTCAGACATTCGAAAAATGCAATTTTCTTATTTATTAGACCTCATAATTTCTATTTATTTTTGTAGACCGAATTCTGAAAAATGTGTCTTTTTCCTTTTTGCCTTTTTCGTTCATTTCTCGTAGCTCAGTTTATCGCTTTTCAAAGTTGATATTAATTTAAATCAGATACTATCGATTAAATAATGTAGATACTAATAAAATAATTAGTACTGTAGACCGGCGTTTAAATATAAAAAATATCATTTTGGGGCAGTATTGCAACTCATTATGTTTTGGGACAGTATTGCAACGTTTCGCTGCTACAAGGAAGTTCGAGGAAATCACCAATGCCTGGTGCAGAGGCTTGATCAAGATGCTACCATTATGATATTCGATAGTCCAAAGAACACTGGAATTGTACTGCGCCTCACGGCATCGTGTCTGCGGAAGCACAATTCAACTGAGAAGGGGTGTTCACGCATGGAGATGTCCATTGCTTTATGCCCTGTACGCTTATCATCNCTTGTTTACAAGAAACAGGATCTTATGACCTCTTCGGAGTAATTTTGTTGAAAACGTGCCCGCAGGTGTGGAAGCGATAAAAGCAACCAGACCTAAACAAACTGATGGTGTTTATAGCGTAGCGACCTTCTAATCTGCAAGCAAGCTACTCGTGTCAGACAAAGAACACATTGGTAAGAGACAGTCACTTTTGAAATTTAAAATATGGAAGAAGTCTTACTCCGAGGTACCTTTCAAAAGTACCCCGAATGTTCGCGTTTTTACACGGTAGCTGTATCAAGGCAAAATGTTATTATCGAAGAGAAACAATCTGGAAATACATTTGAACGCAAGCCTAACTCATTTGCGACGATTGCCCTGAAAGATATGCTTGTAGCAAAAGTCTTCACCAGCAAAATAGAAAACGATGCCAGTGGCTACTTTCAGCTGATTTATTTTCCGTGCGTGAAAGCCAAACGAACACGTGAAGTGGTGGTCCTTCGAGTGGCTGAATCAGACAGCAGAGAAGAGAACGTCAATATCGCCGAGACATGGAGTCGAACTATCTCTTGGCTACTGGCAGATCCCAGTCTGCCTGCAGAGGATCTTCAGAGTAAGTTAACACAAAATTTCAATTTTATTGGCAATGAGACANAGTCTTGCTGCGAACACATTGATAATGTGATAGCTTTATACAAAAAGGTATTTGTTCTTATATTAATTAATGTCTTGACATATAACGAAAATAACCTAATAGGCTATCCAATAGCAGCATGTCTTATATAAATGCCCATTATTAAAAATACCTGGTCCTGTTTCATAAGTTTCTCCGTTTGGGGGATCCTGCAAATACCTGCAGTGCGCAGTACGCAGACTGGGATCTCTGTATTGAGGGGCGGAGAAAATTTTCCGAAACATATTTTGGCCATTTAGCCTTCTTGTTGATGTGACTGAAATGCCCGGTCAAGCCACGGTTATCAGCTTCAATAATAGAGTTACATCAGTAAGGGTTGCGCGGACAGAGCTTGTGTCTTTGATGAAAATGTGTGCGGCTGTAAATTCCAGTCATGTGCAGTACACAGAATGCAGCTGATGATGTTTTGAATGACTGGATAACATCAATGGTGTTGAAATGATGGTAGAAATGAAACATTGAATGTACAGTTAACGCGGTTAATATCACCTCGGATATTATCACATCTCGGTTATTGTCACCGAAAGTGAATTTCCACTTGCCAGTCACTAAGCTTTTCTCTTGTTCTACTCGGTTAATATCACCTCAGGTTATTGTCACATCTCGGTTATTACCACGGATTTCCAATGGATTTTTATGTTTACACTCGCTTATCGCCTCAATGAGCGCAAAAATCCAAGAAAATGAGTCTTGTACTCTTGTGTTGCTTAAATCTTTACATAATAGCTATGACTGATGTTGATAGAGAGTTGGCTATTCTTTGACCCGCTTTTTGTTACTGTTTGAGCCGTTGCTGCAAAATTAGAGGTCTGAGTATGAGACTCGGTTATTGTCACGACTCGGATAATATCACGTTTTACAATTTTCCCTAGGGTGTGATATTAACCGAGTTACACTGTAATTGCACTCAGGAATGGATCTAGCTTTAGATGAGAACCTGACTAGTTCTTGAGCACTTTTGCATTCCCTGTATTTGCCACAATGGGATGCAATCAAAAGTAGTCTGACAACCTAATAACAGCTACGGCATATTAGAAGTCCATACTGTCACATGTTGTGTCACGTGATCAGTACTAATAATTAACTATGTTCATGTTGGCAAGTTGCCTTGGTTATCAATATCATTCTTGGAGTTGGAACGCCTACGAGTGGTTGTGTTTCTATCTGTCTCCGAGTCTCGATCAACCTACGACACGTACATCTGCATTATTTGATGACAGAGTTTTGCTTATGTATTGATAGCCTATTACTGAGGAATTTAAGTTTTAGATTTTTAAAAATAACTATAAAAAATTACACGTTACTTTGCAACAAAGGTAAATGACCCAGATACAAAGTAACTGATTTTCGGTATAGGGTACTAAGGGTATGCGCTAGCTGTGTTTTAAAGTTAGGCATTTACTGTTCATTTGGCCTCATCATCATTTTTCTATTGTTAGCCTATGTGTAATTTGGATGTAAATTTTAACATTTCAGGCAAAGAAGAATATCCTCCCCGACGCCGTTTTCTGATTTTGCTGAATCCCAAAAGTGGTTCGGGTAAGAGTGTTCAAGTTTACAAAAGAATTGTCGAGCCAATTTTTGAAGAGGAGGGTTCAGAATATGAAGTCATAACAACCGGTGAGTGATGGACAACTACAGTATCTTAATTTCTCACTTGGTTTATATATTTACTTATCTCCGTTTAGTTACTTAACCTACTGTCTTCTCAAATTTAATCTAGAGCAGGGCCACACCATCGTGTGTGTCTTTTTGCAAAATGCAAATGAGATAAATTTCATTGAAGGTTCAATGCAATCATCAGTCGTTGGCACTACATTTCGATGAAACTACAGTCAAACCTGTATTGTTAGCGGCCACCTCTATAGAGAAGCCATCTTTATATAAAGGCCACTCTTCATAACCCCAAAATGACATTTTCTATAGAAATCAACCTGGACGAAAGGCCACCTGTCTAGAAATATCATTTTTCTAGGGTCTCAAAGGTGACTATTGTAGACAGGTTCACTGTTCTAAAAAGGGTTGCGATACGGCCAGACGTGTTTGGATTGCCTGGCCCAAACATGAGGATTGAAGGAAGACAAAAGAAAGCACTAGAAAAACGTGATCCCTGCATTGTTTTTCTAGCTTGTCGAGTGTCTTACTACATGCCAAATGTTTTGATCAGGCAATTAAAACATGCCTTACAGCTGTTTGGTAACCTTTTATGAAATAATACATCAACTATATGTTTTGCCAATTAAGGAAACAATTATTTCAATTCTCTTTGTTTGATCAGCCAATCAGATTGTAAGAAGCAAAGCTGACGTTGTAAGGTTCATTTTTGTAACCTTGGTTTAAATAATCAGTGCTTCGGTCACGTTCTGGTATATAGCCACTAGCCAGTGCACTGTAATGGAGTAGTCGATCAGCAGACAAATCGCTTGATTTTCATCATGTTTTTGTTGTCGAAGGTGGACATGCACATTCTTGAATTTGTTTTTTTTTGCTGTTAGGTATCATTTTTTTGGTTGTAGTGGTCAATTCAAGCATGATACGTCAGCACTAAAATATTACAATTATTGTACAGTGGAATCTGCCTAATTCGAATATCTCTATTTCGAATTTTTGAATAATTTCTTCTAAATCGAAGGATTTTTTCGGTCCCTTGAAAATAATAATAGATTCTATTGTTAAATACTAGTCCTAATTCGAACTTTCTAATTCAAATATTCACGGAATGCGAAGCGCAATAATTCGAATTATATCTGTTGGTCCATTGGCACTTTGAATTTAAGAGAATTCCACTGTACAATAATGCAAGTATCTGACCGTATCCTAACCATGATTATCCAGGATAAAACAAAGTGGAGCGTCCTAACTAAACTATAACTAAAACTAAGGTCGGACTGTATCTAAAACAACTAACGCTGGTAGTTGGACGTTTCACAGTGTTTTGGGACAAACTATGCGATATGACTTAAACCGGGCTAAAACAAAGAACTTATTACGACAAGACAAATCAAAACCACACAGGTTTGACTAACAGGAAAATATAATAACAAAATAACTTACATCACAAGGTGGAGAGACAAGACATCACAAGATGACGGCCACGGAGAGAGTGCTGGGGCTCGCGCCCAGCGACGAGAACACGCTACTCAGACACATGACACTCGTACGATCACAAGTAGCCAATCAGACGAAATCACATGACAAGACTAACAAATCTAACCTAATAAGGACACAACTACACCCACAGACACTAACTAACGAGGTCAAATAGCAAGACAAGACGTGACATTCAACACGAAACCATTCACAAAGTACCACTTGACAACAAAGTTATGTAACAACTAGCGACAAGCAACATGTGACAACATGACGTTTCTATGACGACACGAACAAACGAGTTTACGACAAAATCAGATTAACACAGGAAGTGGCATTTTACTGATTTTAGGGAGTTCACTATCATTCTGACATTCTTCTTATAGATCATTCTGGACATGGGAACAAGATTGGGAAAGGTTTGGATATCAAGAAATGGACAGCAGCTGTTATATGTTCAGGAGATGGCCTTGTGCATGAGGTATTGGGAAGTTGCTATTGCATGAAGTGCTCAGACCATTTATGTTCCCAGCGATTCCTCTGCTCTTCCATTTCACTCATTGTAATTATTTATTTTCTGCAGTTCTTCAATGGTCTCATGGAGCGAACTGATTGGGAGTCTGCATGCAGCTTCCCCATTGCAATCATTCCCACTGGTTCTGGGAATGCTGTCAGTGCGGCTATTTTCCACGCTATTCGGTAATTTCAATCTTCGTCATGCGAGTCTTATTTGTTGCATCTGCTGTTCTGTTGCTAGCTTGGACTACAAATTGGCTATTAAATATATGAATTCTTTTCTATCACAGTGAGTCATTCTCATTGCGGACTGCTGCATTCATGGCCCTGCGAGGGAAGCCCAAAGTGATTGATTGCTGCTCCATCACCATGGAAAAGAGACGAATGTTCTCTCTCCTGTCAACAACCTGGGGACTGATATCTGACATAGATATTGAATCTGAGAGGTTCCGTTTGCTTGGTCAAGCACGATTCACTGTTGGAGCTCTGACCAGTATATTATCAATGCGTATTTACGAAGGCAAGCTCTCATTTTTACCAGCAGACCCGTCGCATCCTTTTCAATCATTAGAGCTAGACCCGGCTGAACTTGTCAATCAACTACTGCCAGCTAGTGAACAAGAATTTGATGCCGATTACACCTCAAACACCCGCCCAAACAGGGGAACGTCAATGGTTGTGTCGTCAAGCAAGCCAGCTAAATCGAAAGGATCCCCAAATGCAACGAAGAATGGCAAGAAATCGAGAGCAGCAAGCTCTCCTCCTATCCCTCGCAAAGAAGAGAGCAAGTCTGCTGCGAGTAGCAGCTCAACTATGGCCGGCCCTGTCGATGTTGCTCTTCCGCCACTTTCTGATGCTCTTCCTGACTCCTGGACAACAGTTGAAGGACAATTTGTCACTGTCTGTGCATTGTTAGTGTCACACATTGGTGAAGGAATGATGACTGCTCCAGAAGCAGGGTTGTGTGATGGCCTGATTCATCTATTTTACGTTAGAAAAGGTGCGTCACGAAAGTCAGTCTTGAGCATGTTCACGAGTATGGAAAAAGGCGAACATGTCACCAATCCTGATATGAAGATGGCCGTCGTGAAGGCGTTTCGTCTAGAGCCTTCCATGGCCAGGGTGGGGTACATGGCTGTCGATGGAGAACTTGTCGAGTACAACTCAATTCAAGGTGAAATGCATGCAGGCCTTGCTCGGATAGTTTCCATTTAATTTCACAAAATTTGCAATATCAATCTTTATGAAATTCCACAGAAATTTATCGTACTGTGATAATTTTATGTCGTATAAATTTTAATGTCGTCACAGTTCATTTTACTGTATAACAAATTAACAATTTATGATGACCCATATATGCTGTATCTGTTTGTTTCCATGCGAGAAATGAATAATGCACTCAACAACATTACCATGTATTGGCTTTGCTGTTGTAAGACAATATTTTCAATGAGTTAAAAATCTTTTATAAGAGGCAAACAACATTGTTGGAGTTGTTATTGGATCCATGTTCTGTGTCACAGATCTAGATTATTCTAGAATGTTCGGTACAGTGAAATTGGTCCTACAGTCACTATTAGCCGCCACCTCTATAGAGCAGCCACCTGTATATAAAGGTCACTCTTCATAACCCCAAAATTACACTTTCTATAGAAATCAATCTGAACAGAAAGGAGACCTGTATGCAAAAGTCATTTTCCTCAGGTCCGGAAGGTGAGCATTATAGACAGGTTTCACTGTATATACGTGCAGTGCACCGTTCAAGTATAGTTTGAATTAAAAACCCACTACGGTATATAAAAAAATTATTGTAATACTGTACTACTGTTGGTGTGACTCTTCAAAGTTCAATATTTTGAAAATACTGTATAAAACGATGATAATTTTCTCATCAGTGTTTCATATCAATATTTATTGTCAATACAGATTAATATTATGGAACAATAAAAAATAAATAAAATGTAAGCGGTGCAAGTGTGTTTCGTATTGTGCAGGTGATATCTGTGAGTGTTCATTTGCCTGCCTCGCTCTTACAGTTCATGTAGTACTGCAATTTCGTGGACATTCTTTGAACGTTCAGTATGGGCCTGTCTCCAATTAATATTTAAATTTCTATTAATATTAAGTTGTAATGTCTAAATATGTTGCTAGTTTCAAGTACAATTTAGCTAACGCGTTGTTAATACAGTTTTGTAAATATTATTAGGCTGCATGTAAGTGGACTACTCGAATAGTCCCTGTGTTATGGCAAATAAATCAAATCAAAAAGAATTACGAACAGCAGTGTAAACGCACTCTTTCAACACTCGTTCATCGTACCAACGGCAGTGTGATTGTGTGAACGCACTCTGTCAACACCAGTCAGCCTCGCTGGCATTTCGCCTACCGAAGGAAAAGAAAGGTGACTGCAACAAAGATGGCGTCGGACTTGGCTTGGACTGTTGCTGCGCGAGCTTGGCATGTAGCTACATTATGTTGGGTAGCAAACGTTACTTACTTGACATCTAGATCACTCTACAAGGCAATTATCGGTTCTGTCCATAATGTTGTCGAAGGAAGAGTTTTGTCAAAGCTGGAAACGCAAATCTTATTCTTCCCAGATGACAACTTGATGTGCAAATACAACCTTCGGAACGGTGGTTGCCGCAACGACAAGTGCAAATTTAACCACAATGAAACGTCTTTAGAATCAATGATTAAATTACTACAGTCTGCAAAACGAACCTTGGATGTTTGCGTGTTTACAATCTCTTGCTATGAGCTTGCAGACGTGGTTTTACGCGTCCACAAACGTGGAGTTGTAGTGCGAGTGATTACAGACGATGAGCAAATGGATTTGAATTGCTCTCAAGTCGAGACGTTCAGACGGGAAGGCATCGATGTCAGACACGACAATTCATCGTATTTCATGCATCATAAATTCGCTATTGTAGATTGTAATTCAGTGTTAAGTGGTTCTTTCAACTGGACTCGCCAGGCCATCACTGGAAATCACGAAAACGTCTTGATTACAAACATGAGGAATGTAGTGGAAGCTTACCAAAAGGAATTCGAAAAACTATGGATCAGTTACGACCCTGAAGGAAGGAAAAAGCCTCGTTGACTCCTACAGAAGATTTTAAAAATTACTTTATTTTATCCGTTGTAGAAGGCTAGAAATAAGCCTGAAGTCAAACTTTTGTATTTGTCGAATACAATGTAAATTTTACTAAGTTACCACTCGCTCTGAGTCTGACTTCTCTGAGCATTTATTTGTACATGGCATAAAAACAGCTAGCAAGATACATTTTAACAACGCTATAATATATGTTTAAATTTAAATTTCTGGTGTCATTGTCACAACACTAACCAAACTCCCAGCAGCTGGCAACAATGATTGAATGAAAGTTGCATGAATCCAAAATAGTTCTTCTGTTTTGAAAATAACAAACGAAATTTCATGAACACTAACAGCAGTGTATCTCCGTAAAATTGTCCAAAGTGACGCCTTAATCCAAAGCTTCTTGTCGTAACCATATTTATTTCGAAGGGTGTCTGTTGTCATGTCCAAGGACTTTCTTATTAGTTTTTGTCTGCATTGTATGCTCGTAAACTCTGACGTCGTCAATATTCATATCTAAAATAGAAAGTGCAAAATAATGAATGGCATGAAAATCTTATAGATAGAATTACGATTTGCAAGAGCTCTGGAAGCCGCGGGTGTCAGACAAGCGAACAATCAAATTGTTTGTAGCGTGCGTCTGTGGTGCCATACAAGGCAGTGGCCTGATTTAAACGCCCGAAGGGGGTAATACATAGTGCCGTCTTGCCCTGGATAATATTTTACAGACATCTTTGCAATTGCACGGCCAGGGGATCATTTTTGTATGTTTTGATTGTCGAGGGTAATATAAGGTAACATAGTATTCTAAATAACTTTGTCTGCATCACATGGTAAACCTATTAAGAGGCAGATCCTAGATATTGCTGGGGAAGGAAAGATCTTCTATTAGAAACCAAGATTGTTCACCACAGAATAACTAAGGGGTGTTGTGGAAGTCAAATCCATGATTTCTGGATTGCCGGTCCATTGCTCTATCGTTGAGCTAGAAGTACCGTCGCTAATCTGCACGAAGGATCTCCCTAAATTATATCAGCGAGGGATCCTCGTTACGAAGCCGTGTACCAGCCGTTGCTACAACGACTGCCTTTTCTTTTCGAACTCGTCCAACATCTTACGCATTGCTTATTTCTTTGATGATTGCTTTCATACTATTTAACTTGACGTTCCCATCAAAAATCACAATGGTGAGACGTACCTATCCAATCATCGATCCATGCAAATGCCTGTCGGTGACCAACCAGAAGTACATCGCGTATACCCTGCAAAAACAGCGTGAAATGATTTATAAGATGCTCAGCAATTCTCCAGAACAAAGAGATGGGAAATTCATGCTCTTTCGTCTGTGCTTCAGTAAGTTGTAATGTGTAAAAAGTATTGCAAATGATAGTCGTTAGAACGACAACAATAAAAGCAGTATTTTGCACTATCAATAAAGTAATGGCTTCCTTGGACATTTGTTGTGAATGAATGGCAAAGGAGAAGGACATGACCCTGACGCGGGGGCATGACCCTGATGCGCCTCGACCACAATAGTAACAATTAACATTTCGCGTTGCTAGGCGACGCCCAGTATGACGTAAGAAACTTGTAAACACACGTGGGCTCAGTTATGTGATGTGTATGTAAAGTAAAACGCCTATATTCATACCTGTCAGCAATTGTAATAGTCATGCCCACACCCTGTAAGTCATTAACGTACTTTGCCTTATTTGGTAGTAAACATTTCGTGTCTATAGAAACCTATGTTCTATTTTAGTTATCGCAAATAGTATAAAAGTAGATGTAATTTAGTGTAAAGCAAGTCAAATACGAAGATCGTGAAACAGTTCAACGAAGAGAGCACCGGCTCAGAAGAATATTCGACAATTATTGGCTTCAACCGCGGGAACTTCACCAATGTAAGATCTCGTCCGTTTACTGTATTAATGTCATGTTATTTTATATTCGTTTAGCTAGTTGATTAATGAACTTGTATTCTCTTTTGTTAGTGAATTAAATATATGCAAGAATCTCAGTCAGCCCCGCGGTGATTTTGAATCGACGTCTAACGTCTTCGGAACAACATTCAATAGCTGAAAACAATCATTGAATCAATCATAGCATCTTCTTGGTGCTTCTATTACATATGTAACTAATTGCAATTTTCATATTACTATCCTTCAACACTATTATTATTATTTCTTTCTTTTTCCTTTGACTGCTCTTCGTACTTACCATTTCATAATTTTCCCTCTTTCCTTTTCTTTCTATTACTGCAATACTGACTTTTATACACAGGTGGCTGCTCTATAGAGGTGACCACTAATGCAGGTTTGACTGTATATGTGATTGCAACTTTAAGTCTTCTTTTTGTGTTTCTCTCAAGATGAGCACAGAGCAATTGATGCTGATTGAATAGGACATGCGGTTGTTGATTGTCTCTGTCTCCCTCGCACTAAAACATTGACTTACACAAACAACAGCTGCCCATATCATTTACCTTGTGAATGTGGCTTTCAACTCTTTCTCGTAATCCCCAAATGTCAAAATTTACTTTGACATACTTGTACGAGCACATCAGAGGATCGGTCTGCTTCTACAACAAATATAAGAGAAAGAAAATTGTACAGTGAAACCTGTCTATAACGGTCACCTCTGGGACCTGACAAAAATGGTCTTTATAGACAGGTGGCCTTTCGGTCCAGGTTGATTTCTAAAGAAAGTGTCACTTTTGGTTACGAATAGTGGCCTTTAGACACAGGTGGCTGCTTTATAGAGGTGGCCGCTAATACAGGTTTGACTGTAATAAGAACATATTGCAACTACTTCGATGATTTATTGTATCAGTTAATGTCCTAAAATGTCACAATGGAATGGAATACTGTGGAGATAAACGTTTTGAAAATCAAGGATATTTGGATGTCCATAATACAGTACAACTCGGTTAATATCACCTCGGATAATATCACGTCTCGGTTATTGTCACGGAAAGTGAAATTCCACTGGCCAGTCCCTAAGCTTTTCTCTTATTCTACGCGGTTAATATCACCTCGGATATTGTCACATCTCGGTTATTATCACGGATTTCCAAAGGATTTTTATGTTTGCACTCGCTTATTGTCACGCTTTCCGTGATCTGTTGCCTTGCTTGAATTTATAGGCGCCGTAATTGCCGTGAAAAGAAAACTTGATGAAGTGTTTTTTATTGTGTTTGCCTCATTGAGCGTGACAAATCAAAGAAAATGAGCCTTGTGTTGCTAAAATATCTACATAATAGCTCTGTTTGATGTTGATACAGAGTTTGCTGTTCTATGGCCCGCTTTTTGCTATTTGTTTGAGCTGTTCCTGCAAAATTAGAGGTCTGAGTATGAGGCTCGGTTATTGTCACGACTCGGATAATATCACATTTTATGATTTTCCCGAGGGTGTGATATTAGCCGAGTTACACTGTAACACTTTATGACCAGCCAAAATACTGGCAGCCCAAAAACAGCATGTAGATAATGCTGCCTAGCAGGGGTGGACATCAAAGGGACAAGGGAAGACTGCATACCCCACCTCAATTTATTTTCCCAGTTTCATTTTAAAACAACATGTAAGTCTTTTACTTATAGCTCTCTTTTTCATATCAAAATGTATTTACATTAATCATAATATTATGTCTTTATAGGTACCATGTTATTAGTTAATTTATGTATTAATTGTAAAAAATATTCTGCTGTACAGTTCATGATCAAAGTAATTATCTATCGATCTATTTCCAAAGAATCAACAATGCAGAACTGTAGTTCGGTCTATATTACAACACAAACATGTCATAACATTCATCAGTGTGTTTACCTGCCAATCAACAGTTAATGGACCTCGGCCAGTCTTCACAGACTTAAATTTTGAGCAGTCCTGTCAACAGAACAGTAATATAATTAACTGAATCATCATGCACAGCACTTGGATTAATTAAGGTATTAACGGTACCCATTTTGATAGTCAACGTAATAACCCTTATAAGACATTGACTAATACCTAGCCAACATTAGCCTACACTAGAGGTACCAATTGTTTTAATTTAACTGAAGGGCCAAAATTTGGCTGCAAATCATGTTGGGGATCGGATCCCAGAAGTGTTGATATTAAGTTGCGAACATTTGTTATTAGTAGGGATGAGCCGATAATCGTATCGGTATTTGTATCGGCCGATATATCGGCGCTATTTTCATATCGGTTATCGTCCCGATATAATAAAAGCATATCGGCAGATAGCCGATATAAAATTCCATTATATTCTTTTGAGAAAACCGTCATATGTGCAGCATTCACCTGTGTTACTTTCAATTCAACAGCTTTTCGGCGACTTATGATCAAAATGTTCATCTTCAATCCTGTCCTCAATCACTCAAATGACATTTTATCTTATTGATTATAGAACCATGAAATGGCAAGCTAAATTTTGGTTTTATTTTGAGTTGCTTTATGGGTTATGTATTGTTTGACATCGCTTTTAGAAAGTGACGGCTTTATATCGGTATCGGTATCGGCCGATAGTAACTTTTTATCGATAGCCGATATATCGTATCGGTATATCGGCAAAAATCTGTATCGGCTCATCCCTAGTTATTAGTAGGCCTAACATAAATAGTTTCAATCTAAAACTTATAAATCTAATAAAAAGAGATAGACAATGCTCAAAATGCAACTGTTTTAGCTATTAGCCGTCATCCCTCTAATTGCATAACCTATGATGGCGTAGGCCTACCTAATTCAATCAAAGAAGTATGATCTATGTATAAAGTATGAAGTATGTATGTTTTCCATGATGTTAGCATAGTCGGAAGAGTACATTGAAGATGCCAATCTAAGCAAATATTTGTAAATACGGATGTATCAGCCTATTGCGGTACTGACTTGTGATTAACTGCGCGTTGTTGAACACAGTTTCACACAACTATGTGAAGTCAAAGAAGCTTAGAACTTTCAAAGCAAGCTTGGCTAGTTTTCTTTAATTTAAAATGATGTTTGCAGGCCGGACAAAATTGCTACGTAGACCTGATCTGGCCCGCCTTTTGGTCATCCCTGGCCTACACCATAGACCAAATTGATTTACCATGGTTTGTAAAAACATTCTGTCTGTGATGCAGGTTACGCCGACATGTCTCTATCGCAGGGCCGTTTCAACAGTAGGCACTCAAAGCATATGCTTCAGGCCCTCAGTCTGGATAGGCTCTTCTCAATGCCAGTTCAAAGATTCAAATTTACAGTATCTTGAGATCTAGTGCAGTGTGCAATCAACTGCAGAGTGCTACTGAGTTAATTTGTTCCAATTTGCTGTTTGCAAACAAATCAAAATCTTTGATATGCCAATGGGTGATCATTTTACCAATAGTAAGTTTCGGGTTATTTAATCGTTAAAAATTAGGCCCTCCTTGAGTAAAGTGCTTTAGACCCTCTCGACGCTTAAAACGGCACTGCTCTATCCTACCCACCTCGTCAGCTTTGTAGTACTTCTCTGGAATTGGATCGGTCACAATATCCAAGTGCTCAATATGTCTGATTTCCAAGTCATCTGGACCTAAATCCAAACTCTGCCAATATAAAAATGTACAATACGTAATAACAGAAAGAAAAACATTCTAAAATGATACGCTATCACACAAATACTACATTATTATCAATAGCGAAATGAACTCTGGATTTTGCTTCTACATTAAAGTTTTATGACAAATTGAGCCCTTTCCTTGTTTTGGTAATCTGACGTGCCGGTTATAAAGTAAATCAATCAATCAATCAATCAATCAACCAATCAATCAATCAATCAATCAATCAATCAATCAATCAATCAATCAATCAATCAATCAATCAATCAATCAATCGATATTTAACCCTTGTCCTGCTATTGATGTGTATACATGTTTTTGAAACAAGTCAAAAGTAGCAACACACAACCAATCAGATACTTAGTCCTTAGCAAACAACCAATCAGCAATTGGTGAAGCGACTTCAAGTTTTCATTTAAATAGTTTTACGAGCAGGACAGGGGTTAAGTTTATTCAGTCTGCTTATCTATTTATGAAAATATACACCTCAGGTGAGGAGAAATATTTTAGCAAATCAGTTAATCAATCAATTAATCAATCAATCTGTAGAACACGGCAAGCGTGGAAACGATACTACTTACTAGTGTATAATTTGATCACATGATTACGAATAGCCAATGGGATTCTAGTAAAGTTGTTAGCCAATCATATAGTATTTCCGTTTTGTATATATTTGGTAAAAGTTGTTAGTTTGATTACTTGCGTTGAGGCACTGATTGCTTCGAAGACCTGCTACTATTTTGGTAGTTCAGTATGCTGAGTCTTCTTTTGGGTCAAGTCATTTTGATTGGATGTAATTTCATTGGGGAGTTACAGTTGAAGGCTGAAATATCATTGGGAGATTTGATTGTCTTATTAGGAGACAACAGCCATTATGAAAACATCAGAAGTGGGTTGGTTTCTGTGATAAAGTTAATGTCCTAATGTGAAAGAAAACAGTCCTCTGTTTGGTCTCGGTAGCAGCACAGGCACCACATTTCTTCACAATCAATCAATCAATCAATCAATCAATCAATCAATCAATCAATCAATCAATCAATCAATCAATCAATCAATCAATCGAAATCCATTGATTATTTAACCTCATTCAATCTACTTATCTTATTAGTCTTGTAGCACAGCCTCGTTCTCACACTCCCCCACATCACTATAAATGCCTCTTTCGCATGAGGAATATTGTCAGTAGTGAGTGACTCGAATGATTGAGCAAGACACCAGAATTACTATATATCTACTTAGAAAATGTTTACCTCCTATGAGGTAAATCTGTTACCAAATAAGAAATTAATGAATCAATCAATCTTAGTAGTTAGAGATTGACGAATGACAAGCTCTGTTGACAAGATCCACAGTCTCTAACCATAATTATTGTTGACGACGTTGCGACGTTTAGAGAGTTTTGGACGTGATTTAGTTTAATCTTTGTTGTTTGCCTACGCTAGATTTTCGCTGTCAGGCGCCTTATTGTAACTGTGAATTCGGAAGTGTACTGAATATCGTTTGTTTTTGTTACGTCATTTGTCATTGTTATTAGAATAGAAATATGTTTGTGTAAACAGTTAACTTTGTAGAACGAATGAGAGTCGAGAGAGACTGGTTGTCTTTTCATTGGAGAATTTATCGT
>OFHS01003762.1:0-15856 GCA_900245855.1 Calvadosia cruxmelitensis | reverse complement strand
TTGCTATCATACTCTAAGAAGAAAGCAGTGCCAGAATAGAGCAGCATTATTTTGACCTTACATAGTACAGTATAACTCGGTTAATATCACCTCGGATATTATCACGTCTCGGTTATTATCACGGAAAGTGAAATTCCACTTGCCAGTCCCTAAGCTTTTCTCTTATTCTACTCGGTTAATATCACCTCGGATATTGTCACATCTCGGTTATTATCACGGATTTCCATAGGATTTTTATGTTTACACTCGCTTATTGTCACGCTTTCTGTGATTTGCTTCCTTGCTCGAATTTGTAGGCGGCGTAATTGTCGTGAAAGGAAAGTTGATTATGTGTTTTTCATTGTGTTTGCCTCATTGAGCGTGACAAATCAAAGAAAATGAGTCTTGTGTTGCTGAAATATCTACATAATAGCTCTGTTTGATGTTGATCGATATAGAGTTTGCTGTTCTATGGCCCGCTTTTTGCTCTTGTTTGAGCCATTCCTGCAAAATTAGAGGTCTGAGTACGAGACTCGGTTATTGTCACGACTCGGATAATATCACGCTTTACAATTTTCCCAAGGGTGTGATATTAACCGAGTTACACTGTATGAAAATGAATGAAAACATAAAAACCTTCGCAAAAGCTAACGCTAATCTACTCAAAATCAGTTCGCTAATATTGAATACTAAGAGCTTTAAAATGAAGGCGTACATTTCATAAAGTCGTAGTTCTTTAACGAAGATGATCCAATGAGCCTATGGCTTATAGTTGTCTCCCTTGAGACCTATATCAACAAAGTAAAACCACAGAAGACTTTAAGGAATATTCAGTTTGACAGGGTTGAACCAGGGACGCTTTATTGGCAGCCACGCATTGTAACCATTAGACAGCGCCGTGTATATAACATGCTTGGGCAATATCCTTTTGTTTCAAGTATCACTACTGACTTTAAATAACACTTAGCCTGGAGAAGAGCAGTGGAAACATTCACATTCGGCTTGGTAGTTTGCGGCTGACAGCATAGACAAGTATTTTTTACCGTAGATTGAAGAATATAGTATTCCCGCAATAAGAAATGCGTTTAAATTAGAAATAATTACTTTTTGAACTGTGTTGTTAGGGCTGAAGTAGAATATTGGGCAATCGACATATTCATCTTCAATGAGCGTAACAATACTGTAGGCATGGAAACAAAAATATTATGCTGTAAATAAATATTGGAGGTGTCTGAAGAAGGGCGTAGCTGACGAATTTGACCACTGTCAATTTGGACATGCCATTGACAAAGTACAATGAACTTGTCTGTTTGTCTGAGATGTTGCTGACAACTGAGATCAAAAGTAGGTCAATCCATGTGTCCCAATTCGAGAATTGAATTCGTAAATATCTTGACATCTTCAGAGGATCAACCAGAAGAAACAAACAGCACAAACCTTGTAAATTTTTAATGCCTGCATGCTGTAAGCCATGTAAAGGAATTCATGGATTTTCCTCCTAAATTGACAATATTGCGAGCATTTAACATGTGATAATAAACCAAATTCAAGCTTTTCGTCTGTGAATCATATTTTCCAAGAGAGAAAACACTTGAAGCCTCGAACCTTAGTACCTTACACATTTTAAATGTAAATACACCATGTCAAAGGCCATCCGTCTCCTCTTATCGTATGATGAAAAACTGTCATGGCAGCTTGGGACATCATCGATTAGATCTCTAAATTATGAAAACGGGATGATTTTTTCGCGATGGAACATTTTGTAATACTTTATGGATATCGCATCAAGTTTTTAAATCATTCATGCCAAGTTGAAGTTTTATTTAATGGAGAATATCAGTCGGTTATCACTTTCATAAATATTGTCTTCGCTTAAACATAAAACGTGTATATGTCGAAGCGTTGGATAATGTAAACAATGTTTTTCGACCGTTGGTTGCTATCCATGACATGAGAACATGTAAGTATAATAGTATGTATATATATAGATATTATTATATAATTATATAATAGTATATATGTAAGAAGAGAATAAGGTGTGTAAATTAAGTTAGATGATTTCATTGACAGATAGATGATCAGTTTTTATTCTTGTTCGCTGCTATTTTACGATGCTTGTTAAATGTTGCCATGACTACCTTGAATGATATGCAGACACCGTGTTGTAACTTGAGTGGCTCAAGCAACAAGGAATTCAAAACTGTAAGGTTTCTTTGAAATAGGAAAATTCTTGCGTCGAGAAGGAGAAAGGGTGTTTCCATCCAGTTGAATCGGGCAGTGGAAGCAAGGAGACGTTCTATCGTGCAAGAGATGGCTAGTTCGCATCTTTGCTTAGTTGTTCTTTTTGTGCTCTGCCTTTCGTGTTGTGCCGACAAAAGTGAGTTTGCTGATCTCTTCTAAGTCACGTCTAATCCTAACCTATTATGATTAATTATTTCTAGTTTTGTCAACGATTTCTTTACGTTTAGATGTAAGAGAGATGTTGGACGAAATCGAAGAGGACCGCGACGCAGAAAATGACGAAATGAACAGCGAGGAAGACCAAGAAGGAAATGAAGACGACGAAGAAGGCAGTGAAGACGACGAAGAAGAAAGTGAAGACGACGAAGAAGTGGACGACGATGAACAACAGATGGATGAGGAAACCATCGAAGACACGACACGCACCTGTGGTAAGAGATACACCCATCTCAACAATCTACCAAGAATGACACAAGATATGATCACCATTCTGATTTAATGCTTGGTCGCTGTGTGGTCTTGTGGCTGGAATGCGTTGCTGCCAATCAAGCGTCCAGGGTTCGACTCCTAGCTCAACTGAAATGTGTATCCGTTTTATCTTACATACGGTTTTAATTTTTTAAGGACCCTAAGGGAGAAAATCCATTGCCTCTTTGGGTTACCCTGGTCACCATCGCATTTGAGGCAACGCGCAATTAAAAGAATAAAAAATTATGTTTTACCGTCAAACCTGCTTTAATTCTATCGCATCATTTCTCAGTGATGATTCCCACCGATATCCAGACTTATGACCATATGTCTAAAGGTTACGAGACGCAGAGATAAAATAATGCTTAATTATATGAGATTTCAAATCCGAATTACAGCAAATATACCGAGAAATATTTGAATTAGAGATCATCATTGTTTACTGTTCAATGTAGGGACATTCGCTATTGATTTTCAATCTACTTAATTAACGGATACATTCGGATAATCGATAACTCTCTTCCAATCGGATTTGATTGAAATTGCGTAGCATTCGAGATCGGCTTCAACTCATTGAACGGGTTCATTCGAATAAGTTTAATTAGTACTAGATAAATTGTATGTTGAATGGAATAAATATGGAAGATTGTAAATTATAAATGTAAATTATATATTGTAAATTAATTTATATTGTACAATTTGGTTAAACTTGATAAATTGCTCTTGAATTTTCAGATCTTTGCCATCAGCGCTTTACAGCCCTTGGTTGCTATAGAGACAATCATTGTCGTCGCAGAAGACCATTGACGAAGATGCTTTTCGAGGTGAACCGTTGTCATAAAACCATGAATAAGGTGACATTTGAGAAGCACATCAAGGGGTGAGTGAAATAAATAGATATTGTTCAGGAGACATTTAATTATTAATTATGATCGTACTGTAAATAGTTTAACTCAAAGTATAAGATGTAATTGATTTTATTATCTGTTTTGTAGATATTTTGCATTTTTCAGGTTATGCGTAGATGATAAGAGATATATTTGCACCCAATTTCAGGGTAAAAAGGTGTATATACATGTTGGTCAAGTGTTTTGGCAATCTGTAATAGCTTCATTTTATCGATTGCCAAATACAATACAATACAATACAATACAATTTTCAATAATATTTGTTTCATATCATGTTGTTTTACAAAAGCAATAATTATATGAAATAATTTTAGTACTTTTCAGTTTAATTTAGTACATTATTTTTTCAAGCCAGGTTATATGTAGAGTTAGTTTCAAATTCGGACATTAATAATTAATAGATTTAGCTTCGTATGGAAACTATAGAAATTCAGCATGGTCACGTGATTAGACTGATGAAGAAAGAGTTAATGAGTTGATTGAGTGTCGAGGGATCGAATGGAGTGATTGTTATTTTAGAATCGGAAAATAAATAGGAGAATATCAAAAAATACTTTTATTAATTTATCGTGGCGTTTACTTTGTCTGCCTGCTCGAAAGATAGATAGACATTTATTTCAAACAATCACAGTAGATTATACAAGAAGCAGACAAACAATTGATTTGATTTGATTTGATATATTTTCCGTAAATTCAATACGAAAGGCAAATACAGGATATAAATACCACTAACGCATAGCCTATGATAGTTTACAATATTTCATTAAATTTATTTTATCTAAACGACACTTGAAACAATACAATGTTGGTGCAGTGACAACATCATCAGGTAGATGACAATGGCTAAAATATGTACAGTACATATGAAAGTCCGACGTGATGCCATAAGCAACATCTGCTTCTTTTTTACAATAACTATTTATAACATTTACAATTAAATACTTAAAACTAAACCTGGCTAAGCTAATTACAATTTAAAAATCTCTTCCAATGAAGCGTTTGAGGGTATTGTGCCTGAGACACAAGCTGTTTGTATATTGGAGCACGCAAAGGATTACAAAGAATCCGAAAAAAATATAGCACAATTCATATGACTGTAATTTTATTTATTGATTGATTGATAGTAGTTTATTCGAAAACCCATAATCAGTTCTTGATACAATTGAACTCTAACGTATATTGACATGGCATGCAAAATAATACTATACAGTGGCACGACTAATTCTTCAGGTTATTAGTACAATAGAGAAAGAAAATCAATAATTAGGAAATAAAAAGAAAATAAATGTAGTGACGATTGTTTACAAAGCTGATATTGCCCATATCAATAATTAAAAGGGTGCTTTTGGCAAACATAGCAATTTTTTATAGTACAAGTAGTTGATAATAAAAGTCAAGAATGTAGGACTTAATATTCCTCAAGAAAAGCTTCCGAGCTATAAAACTTGAAAAATGCGCCTATAAAAATGTACCAATGGCTCGATTAAAAGGAATCGCCCGATAAGGGACTCGAACCTTTGACCCTCAGATTAAAAGTCTGATGCTCTACCAAACTGCGCTAACCAGGCTTTAAATATCGAGTGTCGGGTTAGATGCAGTGGAGAGGAACCCCGTCAAAGTGTTCGGGGCATTAGTCCTCAATTGACAAGCCTGCTTCGGTCTCAGTTGTAACCGCTACACCAATGTTATAGCCGTTAAAACTTGAAAAATGCGTGAAAGTTGTAAACTTTCACTAGTTTACGTTTGATCTCTTCTAAATAGTCAATCAACGTTGCAGGCCTGTGTTTTGGGTACCATTTCCTCAAGAGGTTTGCTGGACGAGATTTTTAATTTGTATAAAATAATCAGGTCAGGTTTTCCGATTGTAGCGGTACGTTTAGAGTAATTATTCTAAATATTTCTTCAGTAATTATATAGCTCTCGGTTGTATATAAATTAATTAAAATCTATTGGACATTTTTTACCAGGTAAGTTATCTGTTTATCTTAAAATTAAAAACTATTTGCTAACTAAATGATTGACTTATAATTTTCCATTTTAAACTATTGGGATGTTGTCAGGTGAGCCTTTGTAAGGGATTTGCTTTTGCACTGAGACCTCACAATTACATGCATTTTCATTGGCTGAAAATGTAGCATTCAGAGTGTCTTTCATTATCTATGCTTCAGCCTCACATGTAAGTGCGCAGCTGCAGCACGTGCTCGAGGCTACAAAGTCTTCGGCTTGCAAAACTTCCGCCAGTGCTGGAGTGGACCAAAGTCAGAGAGAACCTTTAAAAACGATGGCAAACGCACTAGTTGCTATAACAACAACAAGAAAAGATGTAACTCAACAATTGATCATCTCTGCGTCGGTGGATGGAAAAGTAACTACGTCTACCGTCTGGGTGAGTCAAGTGCTTTGAAATTGACCATATGTAGTCCCCGGCGTGTTTGAACTTTGCAGCGTTTTTGCAGATGACATCATAAAATGCTGATTGCCTGTCCAGGAGACATTTTTATTAATTATAATCGCATTGTAAATAGTTTAACTCATTCTAAGATTGAATTGATTTTATGATCTGTTTGTAGATATTTGCATTTTTCAGTTTGTATGTGTACAATTAGTTTCAAGTTCGAATATTAAATAGATTTAGCCTCGTATGGAAATTCAGCGTGATCACATGATTAAGCGGATTGAAGAATTAGTTGGTCGAGTGTCGAGGGATCGAGAGGAGAGTAATTGTTATTTTAGAATCGGAAAATAAATCGGAGAAAATCGAAAATATCGTTATTAATTCGGCGTGGCATTTACTTTGTCTGCCTGCTCGACACTGATGATGCATTATTTTTCATGTTTTCAAACTTCCAGATGCTCAACTGACATCTCGTGTCCAGTATTCCAAGGTCGGTTGCTATAAAGACAAACGCGATGCACGAACGATGCCCATTCAAATCGATAACCATCGAGACATTCACAGCAAACATTTCCACGGAGATCTCCTAAACTGGAAAGAGTATGAAAAATCACTACAAAGGTAAAGAAATTCAAAAGCATCGACTTTCGTAGTAATTACAATATCGCTAGCTCATTTTATTAAATAAAATGTAAATTTATATTAAATGCAATCAAACCTGTCTTAACGGCCACCTCCATAGAGCAACCACCTGTGTATAAAGACCACTCCTCATCTTAACCCCAAAAAGGACATGTTCTGAATTTGGACAAGCAAAACACAAATTACGACGTCGCCGGGTCGTCAGCCCATTAGGGTGATGGTAAAGTAGATTTGTATTGTTTTATAATAGTGAATGTCGCCGTGTACGACGCCTAAAGTATATTTGTCGTAATGTTTCAGGATGTATATATTGTATAGTAATATTATGACTGATTTTAAATCTATTTTTAACACTTCCTTGAATTTTCTCAATGGATTGACTTTTTAAATATACCAATTTACTGGCAGGCTTTGGTCTCTTATAAAATGACATTTCGGCCATTGAGTTTCCGATCCGAAAGACACGAAGTAAGCAGCGTAGAGTCCGCTTAACCTAAACAAATACATTCGCATCCTTCTTGCGTGACTATACATAATACAGTGAAACCTGTCTATAACGGTCACCTCTGATACCTGAGAAGAATGACCTTTATAGACAGGTGGCTTTACTGTCCAGGTTGATTTCTATAGAAAGTATCATTTTGGGGTTCTGAAGAGTGGCCTTTATACACAGGTGGCTGCTCTATAGAGGTGGCCACTAAGACAGGTTTGACTGTACTCTATCTTTCGGAGACTATGAGACATGCTGAACCATAGCAAAGAAGCTGTATAAATATTCAAGTTCATATTTTGAAGTAATTTTACTTTTCATTTCTTCTGCAGTCTTGTAAGCCACTGTGCGGTGAAGGCAAAAGCTAAAGGCTTCAAGTACTTCGGTCTTCAGTATTTCGGCGAATGTTGGAGTGGTCAGGACGCCCCAGACGATTACAAGAAATACGGCAGTTCAACATCGTGTTTAAATACTTCTTACAAACAATGCGATGTCGCTAAAGACTGCCTGTGCATTGGCAAGGAGAACATCAATTTCGTTTACAAAGTAGTCTCGTGAAGTATGTCACTTGACTGGAGTGATAGGGGATAGCTACAAAACGACTGCAAAGCCCATTTGGGACCAACATTCATCATGTCTGTTCGCTGTGTCTCGTGTTGAGTCTATCCATCGGCTTTGGAGCATTCACCATTACTTTTGATATTGATTCAGCAAATACAATCCAACATGTATTAGCGGCCACCTCTATAGAACAGCCAACTGTGTATAAAGGCCACTCTTCGTAACCCTAAGATGACACTTTCTAAAGAAATCAACCTGAACAGAAAGGCCACCTTTTTATAAAGGCATTTTCTCAGGTCCTAGAGCTGACCGTTATAGACAGGTTTCACTGCATAGGGTCATTTCAAAATCCCACTTCTGTACCTTTGCTCAACCAAATACTGTCCAGTCATTCCTGTCTTAGCGGCCACATCTACAGAGCAGCCGCCTGTGTGTAAAGGCCACCCTCTTAGAAACCTCAACACGGCACGTTCTATACAAATCGACCTGGACAGAAAGGCCACCTGTCTATAAGGTCATTGTTCTCAGGTCCCAAAGGTGACCGTTACAGACAGGTTTCACTGCACAAGTATTCCTCAATAAGGCCAAATATCAAAATCATCACAAGGAGTTGACACCTCCAGATTCCCATCTATGATATCCTCTGTTGTTTTACACCGGGCCCTCTCTGATGTGAAGGATCAGTCATTTCTGTCTTTCTAATGCTTTCTGATACCAAAGGCTGCTGCGGTGAGATGGCTGCATTGAGAACAAACCGCTTTTAAATTTGTACACATAAACTTAAAATTGCATAACTTATCATATTTATTATCCAATTATCGATTAGCTTCAATCATCTTAAATGCAAGTCAAAGAATACCGTGATAAATAATAGCGTGAGATTATCCATGCGATGTAATTGAGTTTGCCGGAACATACATTATCTGGAGATGGGCGCATCCAACTGGGCATGCGCACGAGCTCCTATTGAGTTTTGCTGAATCTTCCTCTGCTCTCTTCTTCGTCGTGATTGGTCTCTGTCTCATCGAAAAATTCCAATGGACCATTATTTTACTGTTTAAAAACCATTGATGATGCTATATACAGTATGTAACTTTCCTCTGCTTTATAACCCAAATTTCACCTTCTTCCAGATTGTTCACGGATTGTTGCTGATTTAGATTCCAATGACCTTTAGAACTGGATAATTGTAAAGTATTAATTAAAAGTAATAAAGTAGTTATAATTTTAGCATGTTAATTAGCTTTTAGCTGCAATATGTATATAGTTTTTTCAAAGTGTAATAAATATTTGTTTTAAATTAGGCCAATATAATAATAAATTATCGTCTGAAACAAATAATCTAATACAGATGTCTATCATCGTTTAAAAAGTATGAAATTGTGAACAAACTCATCTCAAGTTATCAATGTATTTATTTGTTCAAAAGACGGGTAGTTGAATACGTCGCGGTCAAAACTTTCACTTACGAGAAACCTAATTACAGGAATATAAACAGGGACAGGTATAACGAATAGCAATACCTAACATAATTAAGTCACAAATTGTACGAACAACATTTACCCTAATTAGTGACATTTCTCGCAATTGATTCTCCTCGGCGTTTCAGGATACGTTTATCCGAACAAAGTGGAAATTATATCGATTGCATATAATGCAAATTTATTGGGATAATTCTATTCGCTTAATTGGTCCGATGTGGTAAGATTAAGCGAAGTCGGCCCTATCCTCAAAAATAAACTTAACTTTTCTCCATCTGCATTTAAGTTCTTATCATTACTTGTCACAAGCAAGTAACATAGATAACAACTGATCTTGTAGGAGTTGGGCTTGGATGAGAGGAGGACCCGACATCAAAATAAACGAGAAATGACAAGAAATTCAAGGAATAGGTAGGAATGTAACAACACATGACATACAGTCCAGAACCTCGACCACAAATCAAGAAACGAGCATTGTCCTACAAGATCAATGGCTCAAACTGGAACCCTTGTCAAAGTAGAACAGGACGATACTTGGTTGGTAGGCATAAAATAACAATATCAATAATAATAAAAATAATAATATTAAATGATAGCTAATGTCAGGATGGTGACAGGGTTAATAAAAGTGTCCTCTCTTAGATTGAGTGCAACTTTCCAGAGGGCAGTGCTAGGTTGGGGCAACAATTGGATGATGGCTGGTCTCTTTGGCATCTGCTTCCTTTTCAGGAGATGACGCATGACTCCCTCTTGTCATCACCATCACGCTACAAAAATCAAAACAAACATACTCAAATAAGATTGCCTTCAATATAGTTGCAAGAACTTACATAGAGTCTATATGGATACAGTGAAACCTGTCTATAACGGTCACCTTTGGGACTTAAGAAAAATGAGCTCCATAGACAGGTGGCCTTTCTGTCCAGGTCGATCTCTATACAAAGTATCAATTTGGGGTTACGAAGAGTGGCCTTTATACACAGGTGCCTACTCTATAGAAGTGGCCGCTAGTACAGGTTTGACTGTAACCTCAAAATCTCTATTAAAGAATTGAAGGAAATTAGATTAGATGGAAAGACTACTTTTATCGCCTTGTTTGTTCATGTTGACAACTGGCATGACTGCCTTGGGATGCTGTACAGGTTATCGTTGTCTGAATACAGATGAAATATGGAATCTGCACCCAATACTATGCAACAGTCCCGTGCCTCAAAAGGCTAGAAAGTTCCTTCATCAAACCTATCCTAATACTTCCTATTGGTGTAACAGCATGTACTTTACAAGTACATTGCAAGAGCTTTCCAGGACGCAAACGACCTGATGATCGCAATGCTGTTTCAGTAGCATGCCACACATAGAAGATCTACATAGAAATGCTGCCGCAGCAGGTAAGTTTGCTAGAAGGCCACCTGTGCAGTCCTTCTCACCGGCTTGGTTCGCACGCGCCGTGAGACAGTCTCTTTGACTTCAACTGTTGTGCTGGCTTGGTGAGTGATCTGAGCGACAACCTGAAAACAAAAACGCATTGTTAAACATAGAGGAGCACTTCTCAAAAGCTGTAATAGTCTCAACGATGCTTGTTTGCAAAGTTGCTGCTGTCCATCTATTTGCTAAATAAGTCAAATCATGGCACCTGTTGCATTACTTGAATAAAATGGAACGCATGAAACTGTGTAGTTCTGACATTGAAGCAGACCGATATAATAGGACGGTAGTACAGTAATAGCTGCCCTGTTGCAGTGTACATAGTAGTAGTTTTTAGTTGCATTATGCCTGTTAACTGGCCCCATTGTTGGACCCACGTTGTCTGTTTAGCAGGGTGCCTCTGCTTAGTGATTATAATCTAGCTGCCCGTTTGTGGCCAGCCAGTCACAAAGGAGTCACACTACACTAAACGTGTTGCCATTTGCCAACATTTTTCTCCATTGTTGTGTTTTGCCAATGTCAATCTTATCTACCGTAATCACGTACCTTGCTGTCTGCGTTTAGCACTGACGTAACTACATCAAGACCTGTTCCCCAGTCGTTTCCCTTGAGGACCACATCCGTGGGTGGCTTGTGTTTTACACCGGCAGATGCACTCCAGATCTATAAAGTACAAAACAGTTACTTGGAACTTCTTGGAAGATAGCATTTGCATTCACATAAGCATTCATTTTGTAAAACAACCTTAGGAGCAGTCCCTTTAAAGCAACTGGCTTACGAAAACAATGAAGTGCATTAGATACAAGAAACAACAATGGGAGAATTTGGATCGGAATGAATTGGTAAAGGGGTCATTTAGAAGTGAACAGCAGGGGCCAGATTCAAGGACCGGGGCTAAGGCATAGTATGGGACTAAACATTGAGTCTGAAAGAAATTGCAAACATCTATATATGGGATTTGAAACTTAGCTCCAGATCAGGCTTTAGTCCTGGCCCATGAATAAGGCCCCTGGAGTTTTTCAATACACTGCAGATTGAACAGTGATGTATGATCTGTCTTGATCGTTTACTGTCAATAAGCAAAATCCAGGAAGGAACTACAACTGTTGGACACAGATACATCGGGTGACTTTGCAAATACCAAAACTGTCAGCAAGACCTACTTCGCAATCAAAACACATTTGCTTCAAAGCTCATACCTTGACAGATGCTCCGCCTTTCAATTGTGATCGAGTTTGAAACTTGTACTCCACTGGGTCACTACCGGCCACTTGTCGTCTTACAATCCATCCAGCAAGGGGCTCATCCTGTCAAATAATGTGCCGAAAGGATTAAATAACAAATGATGTATGTTATGTCACATTGCTACAAGACCACTGAACACAACACATTGGAAACAATCAACACCAATGTTTACCGTTGCAGTGGGGTTGTGAAGTTTGATGAATTTGCCATCCGGTTCACATTCAACGATCTGTACATTGTGCTCATTGGTTGACGACGTAAAATCCGTCTGAGATTCTTCGACACGGGCACGTTTGACTCCACGCGTGCGAGATCGACTAGCAACTGAATCAACTGGAGACTGTGGTGGACTGATGTTCAACCTTCGAGAAACAAAAACAACAACTCATGTCAGTTGATCTCAGTATTCACTGGTAAGTTTTGTTGTATTGGTATGAAGAAGTGGCACATGTAACTACAATGGCAAGGCAACATCTGTTGGAGGTATTCAATGATTCAAGGCTCTCTATTTTGCCAGCCTTTGTCTGCTTTTCTCAACAGTGAGATATTTCCGCCAAAAAGAATTAAAATACTACACCGCATAAACTAGCTAGCCATAGCCCATAGCAATGTCAAATAAACTGACCATACAGCTGGCTGGTAAGACACACTCACCTTTGCTCCTCCCCTTCCAGCAACTTTCTGTAGGCAGCAATTTCCATATCCAATGCCACCTTGACTCCCATGAGCTCAGCATACTCGCGCTGCATGTTGGCAATTTCCGCGTCTAAATCTTTTATCTTTGCATCACGGCGATCCAATTCTTCGCAATGCTTCTGACGATCCATGTCCCTCATGTGCTCAAGCTCACGAACGCGTTTCTCAAGTGCTAATGCCTAAACACAATAATAACAAGCAAATGTAAACATTTTATACAATTACTCAAACTGGCTCTCCCGTACCCTCAACATATGTCAGTGACATACATAGTAGTAAATAATTGCTTTAAATTCATGTTTATATCAACAGATATCTGCTGAGGCAAATATAATAACTTCAAATTATTAAAAGGCGATGACATTCCAGGTAAAGCGACAAAGTCGTTTCACTTCACGTGAATGTAGGCAAGGGGCACAATCGTCTTCCGTGATATTTGCTTACTTCCTACTTGCTTCCATTCAGCTTTACTTCACAATACAATTAATTACACCAACCTTTGATTCGTATACACCACTGTCATTTCTGTATTTCTCCAGTGAGGATTTAAGCTCCCTGGTTGAAGCGTACAGGCGACCGCTCTCTTCCTTGTCACGGTCAGCTTGCATCTTCAGTTCTTCGTACTATCAAAACAGAATCACGGCAATCACAAGACGGAAAACACACTTATAACAAAACATTTAGATCACAGAAGAATGGCACAAAGCCATACCTTTGTTCGGAAAGCAGTCTCAAATTCTTGACGGTGTTCTTCAAATTCCTCTTCAAATTCTTCGCGCAATTCATCTAACTTCTCTCTCAGCAGAGAGTCGTAGGTTTCCCGGAAGTCAGTTTGGTCAAATCGCGAGTAGCTTGTCTCTGACAATTGTGACCTAGTTTGAGCAAGTTCCTACAAAACACACACACAAAAAAAACAATTTGAAACTAAGCTTACAGCTGTAGACATTAGACAAGGCATTTAACTCCATATATTGACAGATATTACCAAAAATAAGTCCCATATAAATTGTTTGAACAAAGTGTTGGCATCTGAATGTACATTGAATTACTATTATGTGGCATTTTTAAAATAGAGCGAAACCTGTCTATAACGGTCACCTCAGGGATCTGAGAAAAAAGACCTTTATAGAAGGTGGCCTTTCTGTCCAGGTTGAATTCTATAGAAAGGATCATTTTCGGGTTATGAAGAGTGGCCTACACTATTAATGGAGGTGTTTGAGTTTGCTGCTAACTTAGCACCTGTCCACGGCCCAAACTAATCAGAAAACAAATGAAGAGTTCAAATTACAGTTCACATAGGTCACCAGCAACAGCTGCATTTCACCTTTTCATAAACCTGGCGTTTGAATTCCAGATCTTCTTTGAGAGTCTGTAATTTATTCTCTAAATCAACACGGGTCAGTGTCTCGGCTTGAAGTGAATCCCTTGCAGTATCTGCGGCATTTTGCAAATCAGCGAGAAGACCATTAGCCTCTGCCAGCTGCCTTTCCAGGTCTCTTTTCTCCTCTAAAGCATTGCCAAGGTGATGCTCCTTGTCGTTGAGGCGTTTCCCGAGCTTTTGGAGATTGGCCTGTGCTTCCTTAAGCAGTGCTTCAGTGTTGTTGAATCTGTAACAAGATTAGTCTCATAGTTAAGCAATTGAATAGAGTTGTACGTATAGTGGACAGAGCAATCTAGGACTTCATTAACTCTGTTAGTAGTAAAGAGAGTTAAGTTCTGTGATCAGTGACAAGACTGTGTCAACAATACTAGACTATTTATTAGACGGTGCAATCTGCAGTATCAGATAAATCAAAACGTGCCACCCTATTACTGTATTTCCATGAAGCGCAACAGCCGTGTCGTCACGGCTACGGCGACAAGTGTTGTTGCTTCCATGAGGCGCTAGAAGGCTCTGAGATATGGTTACTCGCCTCGTTACAGTGACCCATCCACCTCACTTTTATCCCCAGTTGTTGATGTGTTTAAAAAGCGGTCCTACGTGATGTTGTTGCTTGATTTCTGTCTTTTACATAGATGCTGCATCTATTGAATCAGATTTTACTGAGTTTTCATTTTCAAATTTGTTCGAATCTTGTTTGTGCATGAGGCTCAGCTTCTTGAGAGTGAGGTCGCCACGGGAAAAGCGCTAGGTTTGCTGTTTCCATGATGCGCAACAACCGTGTCGCTACAGCCTAGGCTTCAGCTGGAAGCCATTAAAAACCAATTAACGTCTGTGTCCATGAGACGATGAGCGACTATTGCGCTTCATGGAAACACAGTATATGTGGCTGCACAATTTGTGGTTTTTTTCTATGGTTGTCTGCCTTTCTTGCTTTGTAGTACTTCACTCCTGGGTGGATATTGTTTTATGTCAAGCATCAGTACATTCTGTGTAAACATAGTTGTCTGCTGGCTTACTTGCTATACGACTGCCGACTCACTGAGTTGATTGTGTGACTTTAAATTCATGGCGACAAAATGTGGTGGAAGTACCACCTTGAGTCCCTTCTGGATAGCTTTTACAATGATGAATTTTGCGAATGTCACATGAGCTCTCCTTTACTTTGGTGGAAAGTTTGTTTTGGTACGCTGAATATTACGCCAGGAAGTGCTGTTCCAAGCTTGCGCAACGCCAAAATGCTGAATATTTAGCAGTGTTTAGTACCAACTATTCAAATCTCCTGCGCCGCTGTGCACCAGTTCCTGGCGCAGGACCTCCGCTCCACACCGAAGATATTTGGAGCAACATACATGCTTTCCACTGGGGCTCCTTTATTGTTCTTAGAACAGTGGAAAAACAGTTCCAGCATCTTATAGTAAATGTCAAGCATAAATAGAGTTATGATCCTACTTCCATTAGAGACCAATAAACAAATAGTTAGATAACAACAGGAATACAGACAGACTGTGAAATGGAACGCAATAGAACGAGATAGAGAGGACACTGGGGAAAGCTACGCTGCAAGTAACTCCAGATTAGGCCAATGAAATTAGATTAATAGTTTCTCGTCAACTCCCGCATCTGATTTTGCCTCCGCATCAAAAAATTTCATTATTTACAAAAATAACATTATTTTCTAAATAAAAGGAAAATATTTAAACATCGATATCTCGTTTGTCGCAATGACCTGTTTCCGACCAACTTTGGGTTGTGCCGTGTTGTCAGCAGGGTTGCAACTTGCATTGACGACGGAAAGGAAAAGAACAGACAAAAGTGAAAATGTGCCTATGATTAAAACTCCACAGGGTGCATCGTGTACAAAACAGGACAGGGGTCAGAATGGTTAACATAGTAAATTGATAATTGAAGTTTTTCAAATATATTTTTCTTTGGTGTCCTTTC